>JAXCLQ010000002.1:12508609-12526224 GCA_035584115.1 Cedrela odorata
ATTATTATTATTATTATTATAAATTTATAATTAATTGTTGTATTAAATTTAGAATAAAGTAATACTAATAATATAAATTAATAAATTGTACAATTATACAACTCAAAATTTTGTTTGAATTTGCTTTCGTTTGGTTGGTAGCTAGCTATGCCTATTTTGTTGGGGGTGTGACATATCAATTGTAAAAATATTGGATAGTTGTACAGTACATACATTGATATCTTAGCTCGTAGCCTTGCCTTTATTATAAATAATAGTTTAATAAATTAATAACTATGCCACGATGGACCCACTAGATCCTGCCATACATTGAACCTACTAAGCAACCTCTTCTTCAATGTTTTTGACATTTTCTGTACTTAATAAAAACAATTTCCAGCACACAATTACGTACACATGTCTCTCTCTGTTCAGTTTCATCAGCTCGAAAGGTTATCTTTCTAGTGATTTTACGCCCTGGATTCTCGGCTTAAGTTTTGGAGACTTACTTTTAGGCTGTGTGTGAGCTCTGTTACGGGTGATTTTGTGTAGATAAGTAGTTCTGTGGCTCTGCCTTCTCTTTGTTGATGAACAATTATTATTATTATTATTATTATTATTATTTATTGTGTTTATATGATATGGGTTTGTATAGTTTTGTTTAATTATTGGTGATTTGGAGCTGGGTTTTTGGTGGCCATGTGAATTTTGCTCTATAGTTTGTGAAATTTGTTATTAATTCTTAGAATATTGGAAATGGATGTTTGCTTGGCTTGATATGATGGAATTTTGGGTTCTGTTTTAAATCCTTTGTAAAGTTTAGTTTGATTAGCGGAAAAGGTTTAATATGGAAAATAATTCACGGGTATGCTTGGTTCATGAACTTAAGAAAAATTGATTGAGAAAAAGCAAGAAATGTATCTGCTCTAGGATTTTAGAGGAAATGGGGTTCATGGTTCTGATCTAGATTATTGTGATAATTTAAATAATGGAAGGAAATTTATCACAAGGAGGTATGATTCCGGCTGGGGCCTCTTTCGGTCTTGACTTGCAAGGATCAATGAGAGTTCATCATCAAGCTCAACACCATCCACACGCCATGCATCAACATCACCACACTATTCCTCGTCAAGGGTCTTCGGTTCATCCCTCAATTCACGAGGGATTTCCTCTCACAATTGGGACCATACAAAGTGGCGATCAAACCTTTTCAATGACTGATTATAATAAGGGAGAGAGAGGAAAAAACTCATTGAGTGATGATGATGATCCAAGCTTTACTGAAGACGGTGGTGAAGGTCATAATGATCCCGGTAAGGGGAAGAAGGGATCACCCTGGCAGCGTGTGAAATGGACTGATAAGATGGTGAAGCTTTTGATTAATTCTGTGTCATATGTAGGTGAGGATACAAGTTTGGATTGTGGTGGTAGTGCTCGAAGAAAGTTTGCGGTTTTACAGAAAAAGGGTAAGTGGAAAGCGATTTCAAAGGTCATGGCTGAGAGGGGATTTCATGTTTCACCACAGCAGTGTGAGGATAAGTTCAATGACCTCAATAAGAGATATAAGAGGCTTAATGATATGCTTGGTAGAGGCACTTCTTGCCAGGTTGTTGAGAATCCTTCGCTTTTGGATCTAATAGACTACTTAACGGAAAAAGAGAAGGATGATGTTCGGAAAATATTAAGCTCCAAACATCTATTTTATGAAGAGATGTGTTCTTACCATAATGGGAACAGATTGCATCTGCCTCATGATCCAGCATTGCAACGTTCCTTACAGCTGGCTCTTAGAAATAGAGATGATCATGATAATGATGATGTGAGGAAGCACCAACATGATCCTGATGAAGATGATCAAGATTTGGAGACCGATGATCATGATGAGTTCGAGGATAATCATGCCTCACATGGGGATAGCCGGGGAACGTATGCTGCAGTAGGGGGCTCTACTAAAAGGCTGAGACGAGGCCAGGGCCATGAAGATGTTTGTCATGGAAATTCCATGAATCCTCTGGATTTCAACAAAAGCTCTTACTCCCATCCACAAGTTGCCCAAGCTGATATGAATCAAGCTTTACCTGAAAGTATGAGAGCAGCTTGGTTACAGAAGCAGTGGATTGAATCTCGCTCACTTCAATTGGAAGAGCAAAAGTTACAGATTCAAGTTGAGATGTTGGAACTCGAGAAACAGCGATTCAAGTGGCAGAGATTTAGCAAGAAAAGAGATCGTGAATTAGAAAAGTTAAGAATGGAAAATGAGAGGATGAAGCTTGAGAATGAGCGCATGGCATTAGAGTTGAAACAAAAAGAAATGGGTGCTGACTACAGTTAATTGATTGGTGCCAAACTTTGTTAATAGCAGTGGTGGGATTTGCATGCAGCACACTGATTTCTTTTCTTGGTAAGCTGCTGTTGATTTTAATTGGAGTATCACCTATTGGAATGGGAAAGCTTTTCTGAAATCTTAACCATTCCTGCATATATTGTGTAGTAGTAGGATTGTTACAATACCAATGGCTGGTTTTCGTTGTTTTGCCTTTGGTTGAAGAATTTTGTGGGGGAATAATCTTTTTGTTTAATCTTGTGTTTGGGTTTAACAATTATTGTAAGTTTGAATATTTAGTATCAGACTTTTCTTTGTTTTGTTTGACTGAATTCAGTAATATGCCTTTATATCTAATATTCAGATTAGTATATGTATCATTGGTAGATTAGAAACCTTAGCATTCAAGTTTTTGCTTCCACTCACTGCGTACATTACACGAGCCTTTGTATCTATAGGTTTTGACAACAAATATGTGGAGAATTCTTCACTAACTGAAGGTTAAAGAAAATGCGGTAGTGTGTTTAAAGGCTGTTTATCATGTTATTGTAAGTGCTGCTTGGCTATACTTTTTCTTGTGCTGAGAACAGGTTAATTTTATAGAGGATCAACTTCTTGAAGGTCTACTATTGTTTAGATAAACAGATCCTTATTGTTATCGCTTAAGAGTACATGTTTTTTGGAACAGATATTTACTGCCCTCTCCCCATTCGTCTGCTTGCTAGTGATAATACTCAGATTTTGGCTTATACGTATAAAGGGCAAATAATGTGATTTTGATTTGTGGAAAGGTAGTAAAGCAGTGAATTCTAGGGTGTTCGCATTCTTGGATATTTTGAACGTCTTAGTATTGCTAATTGAAGAGTTATTAGTTTCTTGTATTGCTGTAAAAAAGATCATTGTTGATGTAACAAAAATTCTTTCAGGATTTTTGTGCACTAGCGTTAATCTTCTTTTTTGGCTTGAACTTAACTTGAAATCACAATAAAACCTAAAGGGGTAAAAGTCAGTGATCTAGCGAAAATTTTCCGATATTTAAGTCAGGGTTTTGCTTTTTAATATTTGAGAGAAAATAAACAAGACGAAATTAATATTTGCTTAAACTAAAACTAGGTTATTTTTTCCCAGCCTGAAGTTTTTTATTGTTCTTATAATCATCATACCTACATAGTTGTCCTTAGATCCTTTTTATACGTGTAAGTCTTGGTATAATTCTATAGAATTTAAAAATAATAATATCAGACGTATTTGAATTTCGAGAATCACAGAAATTCAATTTTGTAAGTATCGGTTTTTCGGAATTTATGGGATTTTAAACCCTTCTTACAGAATATATCTATCAAGGTATGGACCCTTATTATGGAATAAATCCAGAAAGAAATTGGAAATAAGATGAATTTTTCATTGATATATAACTGCTGAGAGGCTTCGGAAGTCTTTGCTTGAAACATCTTCATTTATCCGATATGAATTCAAACTGTTTTATATATATAAGATCTCTACCATTTTGCGATCGAGACCTTTATAGACATGGGAGGTCTCGGAGTTGATACTCAGACCCAAAGCTTTTTATCCGAGCTTAGAAAGTTTCGGCTCTTACTATACCTGAGGACTTTGTTATTATTTGGTTAGTGTCCCCTAGACTCGAACTACGCTTTAATGCTTTTCATCATTTGCTAGACTTCATCCTAGGCTTTGCATCACCCACTTGGGGACCCAAGACCTGTTGAACTTTTTTTATGCCCCAAACCATTTCTCAAACAATCATTTTGCTTGAAAAAACTCATTTTCATTTTAATCTTGTCATTTAGGACCCAAGGACTCATGTTACCTTTTTTTTAATCAGAGATTAGCTTATAGAAAGCATTTGGAACCTTCTATTTCATACTATGCTCTAATAAGTTTTTGGAGAATTATGTTATTGAAGATTTTACCAGTCATTATGCCTGATATCATCTATAGCTGTTTAAATTTTTTGATAGAGGAGAGAATGTTAGATTTTTCAAGATGCGTATACACAGCTACAATTAAGGAAAGAATTTTCACATGTGAGTGTGTCCTACAGTGTTATCTAAAGATAACGGGGAGAAGATAAAGTGGGAAGTGTCGGTGGCTTTAATGAGATGTTCAAAGCTGGGAGCAGCATCTTGGAAGTTGATGTGAATTCTCTATATTAACTTGGATACATGATGCAAAATTTTGCTCCCTCGTTTCTCAATTTGTGTCTCTGGATGTATTTATGATGCATCTCCCTTGTATCAAAATCCAAACATCCAGTAATTTGATAACTACTTCTTTGTGGGGATTTAAATTTCAGTTTTCGGTTTAAATTTGGATTCTGTCTGACCAGAATCATTCCTCACTAAACATGATTGATTGCTAGTTCATCTTGTGCTCATCTTTAGAAAAAGGAAAGCTTAGATCCAGACTTTTTTATATAGCATCATGTGTCCTCTCACTGACATGTGCGTGCACACTTGCACATCACTTTCTAATGTTTTTGTAGTCAAATTTATCTCATACAATCATGCATATTGTTGTTATCTTGTGTCCACAAGTCTCTTGGTTTACTGTTTTAAGCTACTGTAGTTCTTGACATACAAGTTCACATGTTCCAGAAGCTACACAGATAACGTGCTCTCATCATCTTACCTATCTTGATGGACATATACATTTGTGGATTATCGCAGTTTATGTGAGTAATTGTTTCAATGGCATTTCGAAGTGTAATACTTGGAGTTGCTCAAACTCCAAACTTGTGTTAGTGTTCTTTAGCTCGATATTAGCTACTTTTTATAATTGTGGCTATAAGCTGTTATTTAGCAACTTGATGTTTGCCAAACAAGTTCTTGCAACAATGCATAAATTGTCAATTTTTGCTTGCAGTTATGGGTAATAATTTGGATGATATATTATATGTTCCCACTACATTTGTAGCATTCAAAGAAGAAAGAAGCTGACTGGGGGAAAATTCTCTCCTTAATATTAGATGTTTCTGTTCATGAAAAGTAAGCTTGGTGCTTCTTCATAGGGAAGAGGTGGGCTCAGTAGTCGGTACATTCATTTGGTGAAGATCCTTCTTGGATTTTTGGGAACTTCCCCAAAATATGCTCGGAAGGTAGCATTCCAAGCGATTATCTGGTACATGCGCTTGGTGGTAAATGTCTACTTCTTTCCATAGTCCATGCACTTGATTGTAGAGTGTTCTTCGTATTCTTTATCTCTCTAATGTTCAACATGCATGCACTTTAAATAAAATGCACTTAATAGTACGAGTTTTCTTCTTATTCTTTATCTTTCTAATGTTCAGCATGCATGCACGCTAAATAAACTTGAGCATAAAATTCATTTGCACGAACTTCTTTGTGGAGGAATAGGACTCTAGCACCAGGTTCTTTAGTACTTAATATTTTCCAGCTATTCCTTTATTATTTTTCCTTGACTTCTTTTGCTATTCCTTTTGAAGCTTCCTTACCAAACATGCTTGATGCAAGTGAAACTTTGAAACTGTGTTGCAGTTTTATGGACATTATTTTAGCCTATTTTCATATTACCAAAGAAGTTTAACTTATTAGTGTAGACTATAAACCAGATGATCCAATAATTGTATGCTTGATTTGTGAGGTACAAGATGAAATGAACTTGCCCTTCATTTGGCGCGATGATTGATCTCTAGACCACTTGCTTCTTAGCAAGAAATATGATGAACTGTCCTATTTATTTAATTATTTTTACTCAATTGAATGTCCCGAACTGTAATGAAGTTGTTATTCTGGCTGCATTCTTCCTTCATTCTATTTTCTCCAAGAAAGATTTGATCATTGATAACAAATAAGTACTGGGATATGCAGACTGCAGTTTGTTAGTCTTGATCCTAAAATATTAAGAGATGTTACAATTGTTGAAAGAACCAGAGTATTTTGGTTGAAGATTTTCTTTTCTTACTTTGGGTCTGGATTTTTGGTTGTATCTCTGGTGAAATAATTGTTGAACATTTGTTGAAGTTTAGTAGATCTCAAATGCAACTGCTGTTTGACAACTACAGTTTTTGTATACTTGTTTCATACTCCCTGAACACAAATTTGGTCTCTGACCCACCATTTGTCTTGCAACATTCTGCAGCTACTTGTTTCCAGGCTTCTCATTATTTTCAATAACCGTAAAAAAGATAATAACATCAAAGTCCCTGAGTTTATACATTTTTATAAATAAAGACATAATGTATCCGTTTGTAACAAGTCTCAGACTCTCTTTTATTAAAATGACAAAATTACTCGTATAATATTGAATTTTAAATATCTCAATTAGTGTATATAACTTAATATTATTGGTTATTTTAATTGAGTTATGGACCTATTTAATATAAATGTGAAAAAAATGAAAACTCAGCGACTCGGACATTATTTTTCCGAAATATCTTTTGATCATGCACATACATTCAAAAGAAGTTTCATAAGCACTTCTAAATTGTGTAAATGTGAAAGGCTTAGAGCATTATTTGAATTTTTCCCCAGAAAATATTTTCTGAAATCAAAGGAAACAAACAGCCTGTATTTTAGTCAAACTATAGGAAAATTCAATCAAAATTTTGCCTTATATGTTGGTCCATTGAAATGAAATGGTAATGCAGAGAAACAAGTCTTACATGTAACATCAGCGAAAATGTCTCAGCTTGAAAATTGAAAGTTGAAAGCTGATGCTAAAAGCACTTTTTTTTCATGCGTTGTCTAGGCAAGAATCAATGAATCATTTGAAGTAATTTTTGGATCACTCTTTTCTCATTTTAGCTATAGAAAAAAAAACAACACATGGGTTAGACCATGAATTTATAATCCAGTAGTTTGTTAATTTGTTGACAATAATCTTAAAACAATTTTAATTCAAATTGGTCCAATATTCATGGTTCATGCATGTCAATTTCAACTTAATTCCAAACAACTGGCTTATGCTGAAAAATGATAATATTTTGACCTTTGTTGATGTAGGACAGAGCTGGGGAAAATTATTTTACCCATTATTGGTTGTCATTCTTTTAGTAATATATATATATATATATATATTGGTTAAAATTATTTATTTTGTTGCGAATTCCATATATTTTTGTTCGTCTGATGGACATCTTAGACATGTAGGAATGAAACAAAATACCATGTTTAGCACGCTGTTTTGTGGACCGTTTTGAAAATGAAAAGTGAAGCTAGAAGAGCGTTACCAAACACAAAACAAAATAAGAAAAGAAAAGCAAGTGTCGAAGGCAAAAGGCTTATCCTGTTATCCAACCGTGACACAATCAAAAGAAATAGACACAAGTAACAAAGGGGACAGGAGAAGGAACGTGGTTTTTTTTGTTTGTACTCTCATTTCTTTTAAATCTTTTACTTTAATCGCAAGCTCAATATGGCCTTTTTGTGTGCTCAGCCTTGCCTCTATTGGGCTCCATTCTCCATCACACTTTTCCTAAGTGCGTAATTTGGTAGGCACTTTTTTGTTAGTTAGGTTTTTTTTTTTTCAAGGTAATTTTTATATTGTAATCAAGAATTTATCGAAAATTTAAATATGTATTATTATGATATAATCTGAAAATTTGAGTCTAGTGTGAGCGATTTGTACTCTCATTGTATTTTTAAAGAGAATTGTCCCACTAAGATGAACAATCAGCTTAATTGATTAAGCATTAAAGGAGAGTAAAATTAATTATAAGAGTTTAATTTCTTTTAAAGCGAGATTCGAATTCCTGTTTTGATTGAATCAATCAATCTAGCCAAAGTAGCATAATATATCACAAGTTTATATATATATATATATATATATATAAGTCTCAAGACTTAGCTTTAATAAGATTCAATTAATTTTTTAAGATGAATTTATTTATTTAAAAAAAAAAAGATTTTTATTCATAAAATTTTTAACAACACCTTGTTTAAAATGATTTTCATTCAATTTAATTTGATAGCATGAATTTTTTTTAAACAAATATAAAAGTAAATAATATAAATGTCAAAATTTGTAATATAAACTATAACATAAAACGTCAAAAATTATTAATAAAATATAACTTATAACATGAAACGTTAAATTAACGACATTAATCATAAAATTACTCATATATTATGATTTATATGTATGATATCAATACTGATATAATATTGTTGAAAATAATGTTTCAAGTGTTACAAATGAACTAATTAAGTGATATAACTTATCCATTTCATTATTTTGGGAGTATGAGTGGTGAAATTAGATCTTGGCACATGGTTTGATTGCTTGAAATTTACTTCGAACATTTCAATAATATTTAATCAATTAATTTCTATAACTTTCTCTAGGAGTTATATAAATTATAGAAAAACAAATCACTAGAAGCTTCTAGGAATTGCTATAAATATATAGTTTTTAAATAGGATGTTGGTTAAAAATAGCTGCGATGAGTGGAACAATAATTGTCTTCTTTGTTTATATATATATACATATACATATATATATATATATATATATATCTTTTTTTTTATGCAAGCTAAAATAATAGAAGTTTTGATTTATTGGAATTGTTTCATGATAAATTCATAGATATAATTTTTTTTTTTGTGCAAACTGTCATATCTTGACCTTGGAGTTTATCCGTGACAATTACCACAGACCCTCATGATACAATGTAAATATCTCAAATATATCAAGAGAGCCTGTAAGACTTTCCTATTAACATCCAAAATCTGAAAACCATTTTATTACACAAAAATTCTCATCATAGAATTATCAACATCAAAGAATTGATCTCCGTAATTAATTCATTTACAACAAATATCGAATAATAAATAATACAATATAAAAATATTTACCAGTCAGGTTAAACAAAGTAATAAATAGTTACATAACCGTTTGAATTACAATTCCTTCCTCAATTTTTAAATAAAATATATCTGAAGAAATACATATGTTCAAGAAATTACATATCCAGTAGACTTAAAGTACACATGTGAGTCAAGATAAGAAAAATCTACTCAAAGCGTTATATGCTCTTTCCTATTGCACTATTGCTTCGACCTTACAGGGATCAACGAAAACTTCTTCCTTTGAGACCACATGTCCCAAAAATACTATCTGTCAAAGCCAGAATCTACATTTTGAAAACTTGGCATATAATCTCTTTTCTCTCAAAGTCTGTAATATAATCCTCAAGTGTTGGGCATGTTCTTTCGTTATTCTTGAGTATATTAAGATGTCATCTATGAAAACAATCACAAACTTGTCAAGATAAGGGTGGAATACTCAATTCATGAGATCCATGAATGCAATTGGGGCATTGGTTAGCCTAAATGACATTACAAGAAACTCATATTATCTATAATGAGTTCGGAAGGTTGTCTTGGGTATATCAATCTTTCAAATCCACAACTAATAATAACTCGACTTTAAATCAATCTTCAAAAATATACCAATACCTTGTAATTGATCAAATTGATCATCAATCATCGATAGTGGATACTTGTTCTTAATGATGATCCGATTCAACTGTCAGTAATCTATACATAACCTAGAGTCTCGTCCTTCTTTTTAACAAAGAAAACTGGTAAACCCCAAGGTAATATGCTTAGTCGAATAAATCCCTTTTCAACTAAATATTGAAGCTACACCCTTAATTAGCTAAGTTTAGTAGATGCCATGCGATCTAAGGTTATTGATATAGGTGTAGTACCCGACACTAACTCAATACTAAAGTTGAATTCTCAGTCTGGTGGTAACTATGGCAATTCATCTGAAAATACGTCTGGAAATTTCATACCACTGGCACTTGTTCTATTGAATATCCTAAAATCGAGGTATCAATTACGTGTGTCAAGTATACTTTATAGTCTTTTCTTATTAATCTATGTGCTTCTATTGCCATCACTACACATATGGGAAGCACGTTATGCTCTCTCATCATTACTAACTCTAGTTCACCCAGTCTCTTAAACACTACTTAGGAAAACAATCAATTAAAGCTAGATAACAAGATAACCAATCCATTCCTAGAATGGAATCAAAATCTTGCATTCTTAAAAGGATTAAATCAGCTTCCAATTCTACTCCATTTACAATAATAGCATAATCTCTAAAGACAGTATTCCTTAACAATTTCTGCCCCAAAGGGGTGTGGACTATCAACTCTTGATCAAGGGACAATAACTCTCTATCAGCACGAGATGTGAATACAAGGCTAACAAATGATCTATTGGAACCTGGATCAATAAGGATATATGCATCTTTATTGAATATAGTAACAGTATTTGTCACCACTTCAAAATTTATCTAAGCCTATTATTGATTGAGGGCAAACACATGAGTCTGAACTCTACCTTGATTCTTCTAAAAACCTAACGATCCTGTGGAAGAACTACCAATTCTGATCTTTTGCTAGCTGAAACTACAGATTGACCCATTGGCTGTAAATGTGACGGGTAGGCAAGATTCTGACTGGTTGCAGGTTGTCTATTGATTTCTATTCGGACCAAACTGGGGCAATATTTCTTCACATGCCCTGGCTACCACAATGAAAGCACATCTAGGACATTCTACATGGGCCACTGTGGTACTTCTTATAGTTTATACATTTATTATTTCCTTGCCTCTATGCAAAACTCTATGCTGACCCTTGAGTTGATGATGCAAATCGAGATGGCTTTTGACCTTGTGGGGAAAACGAAGGATTAATGGTAGAACTAGTAGTTAAGGCACCACTAGAAGAGCCACTACTGCAACCTTTTTTAGACAGTTGCCTTAACTATATACTAAGATCTTTTCTCTTTTAGTACAGAACTCGAGATTTCCTTTCCCCCACTAGTTTTTTTGCTCTTAGAGCCAACTGAATCATCTCTTTATTGTTAGCCCAGTTGGCAACACCCAAACGGGGGGTGAATTGAGTTTTTAGAAATTTAAATACTTAAAATGAATGTAATGTAGTACAACAAATAAAACAGTAGAGAGAGAAAACAAACATAGAGTTTATAGTAGTTCGGCAATGTTTGGCCTACATCCACTCTCTCGATTGCAGATCACCATTGAGGTTCAACTATCTCATTATTTTTTCGAGTCAAGCGAAGCCCATTACAACTCTTTCTGAGATGAAGGGTAATCGTACACTTACTTTCTCTCAAGTGAAAAGTAACCCAATACAATCTTCTTTAATTTCTAGTGAAGACGAACTCAAGATAATTTTAGAAATATAGTTCTATTTTTAAGCTCTCACAAAAGAGTAACTATATCAATATGCTCGTACAAAGAAATTTCTCTCACAAGATGAAATGAAAAATTTACAATAGTGAGAAAGCACATTATTGACGTTGAGAATGTCCTTGAGAATATTTTGCAATTGTTCACAATCATCTCTGTATATTACCTTTATCTTTTTGTCTTCTATTTATATTCATTCTCTTTGTGAAGACCCTTGTGTCCAATGACTTGATTTGGTGCATTTAATATTCGCCATAAATGTTGTAGAAGTTATCGTTGAGCTTTAAATTGGCAAGAAGTATCAATCATTTTTGCAACATATCGATCCCTTTGCTCAAAAGTTGAATCTAAGTCTCGAGTATTTATCTGTTTACCTTTACGTATCAATCTGGTTCACTTTGTAATTGATTTTTAATTCTCTGGAATTTAAGTATATCAATCTCCTCTATCTTGGTATGGATCTTGTCTGCTCTATAATTATTTTGTAACTCTCAGGAATTGACATATATCGATCTCCTTAAACTTAGGTATCGATCTGGTCTGCTCCGTAATTATTTTACAACTCGTTGGAATTGACATATATAGATCTCTTTGAACTCAGGTATCAATCTGATCTGCTCCTTAATTATTTTGCACTATCTAGAATTAATATGTATCAATCTAGTCTACCATGTAATTATTTTACAACTCTCTGAAATTGACGAGTATCAATCTCCTTACTTCCTTATATCGATCTGCTTCAAATGTGTCGATCTATTCTCTAACGACATCGATCCATTTGGCTTAAAGACTCTATTTGAGGCTTCTGCTTTAGTATATATTGATCTCTTTACTTCCTTATATTGACTTACTTCAGATGTGTCGATCTGTTGCTTTAACGTATTGATCTTGTTAAACTTTAAAGGCATTATTCATAGGGATTTGTTAAGATTAATTACAAGCATATTTATACGCATTTTACTTAATTTTTAACAAATTTAAATCCATTTTATCATCACATATTAATTTGACATTACAATAAACTTAGTCATCATTGAAAACATATAAATACATATTTAAATTATCAACATGATATCATTAATCTCCCCCTTTTTTTATGAACAAAAATTAAGTGCATTTTAAGAATTTTAAATAAATTAAAGTGTCAAACTCCTCCTTAAGATTAACCAAGTCATTTTAAACTTTCTCTTTGCTTTAAATGTTAACTTTTGTTTTTTTTTCCCCCTTAATGTGATGCTCAAGTTAGAATTCAATTATTAATTTTCTCTCCCTTAAGAGTATATTTCCAATTGAATCAATTAGTTTTCAAATTTTATGTTTAGACCAAGTTTCTCCCCTTTTTGTCAACAATAAAAGAAGGAAAAATTGCACACATGCGTAGATAGATAAGAAAACAAAGCAATTCATGGCATATAAATAAAGCAACTGAGATTACTAGGAAAAGAAAAACACTTATCTTCATTAAACATTAAGTCAATAACATTACAAACAATTCAAAAGCAGAAATTGTATAAAGAGAAGCATTAAAGGAACACATACAAGCAGTTTCACAATGTGTCATATATAAGGTCGTCTAGGCTATCGCTATCGACATCTAAGTCGACAAGATGGGATGTGCTAAGTTGTGAGGCTTGTGGAGGAGTTATGGGTCATGCGATATGCTGGTGAAGGTGCTGGGGTTGCTACTCTGGCTAAGCTCTACATGAACCTACGAGTTTCACTACAGAACTCAAGTCCGTGTCGTCCAAGCTGTGTGATGCCTTGGCCAACTCAAGCAAGATGCTTCTCGATCTTATGTATTTGCATTGTAACCATGGTCTCAAGGTTGGTGAGCTGCTCATCAAAGCTAGTCATGGCAGTTTTCACTCACTTTTCCATGCAGATCATCTTGGATTGAATGTCCGTCAAGATTGTCATAAAAGCTGAGAAGAGAAGAGGAGACTGAGATGTTGGTTCTGTCTGAGCCGAGGGAGTTAGTGAATGAGGTAATGTTGTGTATGCTACTCCTTGCACATTGGTAGGTGCCTCAAGGTTATCAGTTGGTGGTGCGTGTGCTTCAGTTAATTGTCGCTGTGGTGCTAGTGCAGTATTCGCTCTGCCGTGGAAGTACCTGTAGTGGACTTGAAGCATCCACTCCCCATCCACTCCCCATCCACTCCCCATCCGCTCTTTGCTCATAATGCATATGCCAAAGTGCCGTCTCCGATAGTATAGCAGCAACTAGCGGCTTGATAGTGTCTGTCTCAGCATAGATCTATGACGGATGATGGCTGAAACTACATAACTGTAGTGTAGGTAGCTGGCTTTGGACATGGTCGTCCTCACCATCGAGTTTAGAATTCAAGATATCAAATCAGGCCGCTTACCTTCCATAATACTCTGCATCCACTACATGTCTTCATACATCATCTTCGAGTGACATCCAGAACAAACGTTGAGATTAAAAAAGACATTTAGATGAAGAATTAACTCGTGCATGCCCAAACAAATCGATTTGTTATCCACATCCGTCATGTCCAGGTATTTGAATATTACTTTACACGTTTCAAGAGGTTGAAATGCGTTTACTGGATATGAGATGCCCCTTTCTGGTACATGAGTGATATGGGACAGAACACCAGCATTCACTTGGAAGGAATGTCCTGATATGATGCTTGTGAATTTTGTCATTCTTATTTTCCCTGTATATGGGTTCTTGGCTCAGATTTGAGTAAAACATTTTGATAAGGTTGTCAAAACATTTTCCCCATAGGTTGAGGTAATTAATCTATCCAAAGTCTTCAAATGTTTTCTAGTATGAAAATTTGATGAAGAGTATTAGATTGAAGCCAAAAACTAGGCCAGAACTCATTTTTCGGTTGAGAAAGAGAGAGAGACATCGATCCTCTGTCGGTTTTGGAAATCTAGGTTGGAGGAAAAAGGTTCAGTCATCCTAAGTCTCTTCCTGTGTCTAACTTCTAGATTCTTAGTTTTAAGCATTTTTTAGTTTGTTCTAAAAGAGTTTGAGAGATTTAGAGAGCTGATTTTTTTGTTTTATTTCAAATGGCTAAGGTTTAGAATGAGAGAAGAACTTTTTGGGTTTATCTTTATTTAAACGAGAAATCACGTAAAGGTATCATTACTTTTAATTAAAGAATCGATCCATTTTTGGATCTGGGAAAAGGTATCGATTTCTCTTTAAGAAATGTCGATACATTTGTCATTTAAAGGTACGAGTATTGATACTTTAAATGGATGTATCTATACATGTTGGCTAGGGGATTAACAGATATCGATATTCGAGCACGTTCTTTAATGCGCATTTAATTTTCGCAACTAAACATGGATCTTTTGAATTTCATCAGGTATACGTTGTTATCTCATTGATTAGAACCAAAGTATCGATCTACAAGAGGAATGCATCGGTATATACTAAAAGTGATTTCAATATCTATACATTTATGGGTTATGTTGATTCTAGGTCAGAATATGAAAGGGTATCGACACTATTTCAAAGATATATCGGTCCGTTTTCATTGTATCGATACTTTGTTATAAAAGTATCGATCCGAATCCTTTCAAAAATGATTTTCAATTAATTTCACACATAAACAAGTTAAAACATGATTCATTTAATTTTCATCATTCCTAGTTCATTTCTTATTGCACAATAACGATCTTTATCAAGTGGTTTAGTAAAGATGTCAGGTAATTGAAGGTTTATGTTAACATATTTTATGCAAACATCTCATTTACTAATATGATCTTTAATGAAATGGTGATGGATTTCTATGTGCTTAGTCCTAAAGTGATGAACATGATTCTTAATCAAATTTATGGCACTTGTGTTATCACATAGAATTAGAATTTAACTAAGATCTAATCCATAATCTTGCAATTGATGTTTAATCCATGAAAGTTGTGCATAATAACTACCCACGAATATGTATTCGGCTTCGGTAGTAGAAACTATAATTGTTTTTTGTTTCTTACTAAACTAAGATACTGATGCATTTTTAAGGAAATAACAAGTACCACTTATACTTTTTCTATCCATTTTACGTCCTCCATAGTCAGCATCCAAATAGCCTTTCAAGCTAAACTCACCATCCTTTGGATAAAATAATTTTAAGTTAGGTTAGGCTCTTAAGTAACTAAAAATTTGTTTTACAGTTACAAGATGTGATTCCTTGGGATTGGATTGAAACCTAGCACATACACATACTCCATAGAGAATGTCAGGTCTAGAGGATGTCAAATAAAGTAGTAATCCTATCATGTCTCTATATAGCTTTTAGTCTACATTCTTTCCTATTTCATCCTTATCTAATGAAATAGAAGTGCTCATAGAAGTTTGAATGGATTTGCCCTCTATCATGTCAAATTTTCTTAACAATTCTTTTATATATTTTGATTGAGAGATATAAATTTCATCAATTGTTTGTTTAATTTGAAGTCCTAAAAGAATTTAGTTTTCCCATCATACTCTTTTAAAATTCACATTTCATAAGATTTGAAAATTCAATGCATAAGGACTCATTTATGCTTTCAAAGATGATATTATCAACATAAATTTGAACTAAGAAAATATCATTATCTTTGGTTTTAATAAAAAAACATAGTATCAACATTCCTCCTCACAAAGTTATGTTTTAGCAAAAATTCACTAAGTCTTTTATACCAAGATCTAGGTGCTTCTTTAAACCATATAGTGTCTTAGTGAGTTTGCAGAGATGATTTGAAAATTTATAGTTCTCAAAGCCAGGAAATTGTTCTACATAAACTTCTTCATTTATAAAACTATTTAAAAATGCACTTTTGACATCCATTTGATAAAGTTTAAAGTTTTTATAACATGCAAAGTCTAAAAGTACTATAATAGCTTCTAATCTATCTACAGAAGAATATGTTTCATCATAATATATTCTTTCTTCTTTACTATATCCTTGTGCCACTAGTCTACCCTTATTTCAAGAGATATTCTCATTCTCATTGAATTTGTTTCTAAACACTCATGTGGTAACTATAGTTGGATAATCATTAGGTCTAGGTACTAATGTCCAAAGTTCATTTTTTTGGAATTGATTTAATTCCTCTTGCATGGTCATTAACCAATTTTCATCCATTAGGGTTTCTTCAACTTGTTTTGGCTTGAATTGAGAAACATATGCTAAATTTTGAACTTCATCTAGATTTTTGTCCATCTCTCTTGGCCTTCTTCTAGTTTTGACCCCTTGTAAGGGATCTCCTATTATTAATTCTTTTGAATGATTAGATGTATATTTCTATGCTTGGGGAAGTTCTTTAATGGTTTCCTCTTATTCTACCATTTCATTATCTTTTTTCTAAATATGTATCATTTAAATTCAAGTTTTTTAAGTTTTCAATGACTTCCAATTTTTTTTCTTTTTCTTTAGCAATTAATTTAGCCAAGTCTGGATCAAATTCATCAAATGTTATATGCATACTTTCTTCCACGACTTGAGTTATCTTATTGAAAACTCAATAGGCTTTGCTTTTGGAGGAGTTTCTTAGAAATATTCCTATATCGGATTTGGGTTCAAATTTTTCAAGATTGTCTTTAGTATTAAGAATGTAATAATTGCATCCAAATACTCTAAAGTATTTAATCTTTGGTTTTCTTTAAAAGATTGGCTTATATGGAGTTTTGCTCAATATTTTTCTAATTATAACCCTATTTGTTATATGACATGTGGTATTGATAGCCTCCGCTCAAAAATATTCAGGTAGATTATATTCACTTAACATTGTTCTGCCCATTTCTGATAAAGTTCTATTTTTTCTTTCAACAACTTCATT
The DNA here is from genome assembly GCA_035584115.1 of Cedrela odorata. NCBI lineage: Eukaryota > Viridiplantae > Streptophyta > Magnoliopsida > Sapindales > Meliaceae > Cedrela > Cedrela odorata. The sequence goes on from JAXCLQ010000002.1 coordinate 12,525,921, forward strand.
TTGTTGTAGTGAGAATATCCATTCTTATTACATAAACTTTCAAAGTCTTTGTTTACGAACTCCCCACCTTCTAATCTTTATGGTTTTATAGCCTATTTCATTTTGAATCTTCTTTGAAAATTTCTCAAATGTTTTAAATGTGTTACTCTTACTATTTAAGAAAAATACCAAAGTAAATCTAGAGCAATCATCTACTATTACATATGTATAAAGTTTTCCTCCTTATGATGTAACTGTTGGAAATATACCCTAGAACTAATCGTGTCATACGGTTTAGGGATATCATCCTTATATATATATATAT
>JAXCLQ010000002.1:12534897-12547026 GCA_035584115.1 Cedrela odorata
TATTTATAATATTATGAATATTGTTTATCTCATGCTTATCAATATAAAATTTTGTATCAATATTTCATACGTTATAATTTGAAGGAATTCTCAGTTGATATCATAGCAAAACTTAACAAAATAGATTTATTATAAAAATAAAAAATTACCTACTTGCTGTAAGAGGACAAGTTGTAAACAAAAGACAGCCTTTAATAAATTATTCAAAAATCTAAATTCCATTTTGAATTCACAATAATTGAGTGACACATGATAAATCTTGGATAAAACATACAATATCAAAAAATAAAAAACCATTTACATATGTCCCACCACATTATCAAATGTCACAAATATTATTATTAATTTATAAATTCCCAAATAATATTAATCAAATTATACAATACCAACTCAAAATTTTGTTGGCATTTGTCTTTTATGAGAGCTAGCTATTTTTTCAGGGGTGCGACGTTAAATCTGCGTCGTACTACAGTGATACGAATGTATCATATATTTTATTGAAAGTTATAATTTTTTTGTTCTCTAATTTTATAATATTTTTATTCTTTATATATATATATATATATATTATTTAGTATAAATTTAAAATTATAATAGAAAAATTTTTAAAAAAATTGAAGAGTTATATGGTACATAAACTACATATAGATAATATAATATTATCTTTTATTATAAATAAAGTATTTTACCAGATATCTCTTTTGAGATTTATGATAATTTTATTTTGTGTTAATTTTACTTTATGATAAATTTTATAAAAATATATACTACATTTTTTTTACTGTAACTTAATTAATTAAAAGATAAATGTTACCCCTAATTTATTTATTCTTTATAAATAGTTTTATCATATATATTCTCTAATTTTTGTGAAAATTTCAGTTTGTATCAAAATTTGTGAATAGATCACTTAGTACATTTACCGTTATGTTTGACTATCACTTAACCATTAACCACATACCCATTTCTGGAAAATAACACTTACTTTACTGATTTTATTTGACTGTTTTACTTATAAAAAATAAATAAATAATATATTTATATTTTAGTTAATCAATTTATAATAAAAATAAGATAAACAAGAGATAAGTATATTTTTTAATAAATATTTTGGGAAAGTGAAATTTTGTATCCATAAAAGCTTTTATAGATAATAGTTTAATAAATAAATAAAAATTATGCGCCCATTAGACCCGATAGATTCTGCCATACATTGCACTTGCTTAACAATTTTAACCACAATCACCTTGCTATTCGGCCATCATAGAAAGGATTCGGTATATTTTTTTAGTAGATTTGAGAGATATTTAAGAAAATAAATTAAAATTCTTTGTAAATTTGAAATAAATATGTGTATGGATAGATATCTGTAAATATATGTGTCTAGTATTTGTCAATATATATTTTTTTAATTTTTATTTTGAAACAATTAAAACGACATCGTTTTAATGTTAATGTTAAAAAATATATATAAACGATATTATTTCAATATTAGAACATAAATTTTTAAATTTCTTACGCATAAGGCACAATTAAGGATATCAATTTTATTCGCAAACCCGCTACTACCCAATCTTTATGATACTGATTTAGTATGCATTTTAGATAGTCTGTTAACGATTTAGTAAATAAATTTAAAACTCACAACGAGTTTGGAACGGATATGAATACAAATAGATATCTGCGGATAAATTCACAAGTATATCCGCAAATTTTTTTTTAAACTATCAAAACAACGTCATTTTAATATTAATATCATTATTTTTTTTGTCTACATCTATTTGTATCTATTTGTATTTATTTGTCTATTACCCTATCTCATTGTCAATCATTTTATACAATATATATTTATTTATTTCTTCTAATTATTAAATTATTTATATTAATTAATATCTTCAACTTAAATTAAATAATTTAAGTTATTAATATATATTATTTAAAGATAGATAAAAAATAATGAGTTGATAACATTAAATATTATTTATTAACTTTAAATTTTAAATTTACATAAATCAATATTCCAAAATTAATATCTCAAACTTTTTATTTATTTATCATTATTAATTCATAGATTTATCTAACTTTATGTGAGTAATGTATTTTATTTTGAATTAATACTGAAAATTCTATTAAAAATCCACGGATATCCGCGCAGATTTAGTAAATGTTAAATACCTGTTTAAGCAGATTTTGTAATAAATTATCAAACCCACTGTGGGTTTAGTATGAATATAGTATTGAATTTTTTTGTGAATGTGGATACGGGTTTGAAGAAATCCGTCCTAAACTCGATATGTTGCACTACACATACACTTATTATTAATTACATTCAAATATTTTGTTAAGTTTATATGTTTAATATTTTTTTATTAGTAATTAAATATTTATTAATTTTATAGTAATACTAAATCTTTTTTTTTTTTGTTAAAAGTAGCATATAAAATCAATATGTATATTGATGTCACAAAATAATATTTATCATCTCTATCAAATAAATTATATATATATATAATTATTAATTATTAATAGAATTTAAAATTTATTTTTTATTTTATCTTTAAATTTACATAATTATTCTTAATATAAAAAAATAAGTTAAAATATCAAAATAATTTAATTAAGTTATATTTTAAATTAATTATGTATTTTTTTATGAAATTATTATTATTAATTTTATTTTTTATTATATGTATTTGATGTGAATGATATATTTTATTTTAAGTTAATGTCAAGATTTTATAATTTTAATACGAAAATATCACTAAAAATTTATTAAAATTTTATGAATATTTATAAATTTGATAAATATTAAATAATTATTTAATTAAATTTAATAATAAAATATCAAATTCACTATAAATTTAATAATATTTTTTAAGGTGGTTGCAAATTTAGAGATATCATTTTCAAATACTTAATGTTAAAATTTTATAATTTTAATATCAAAAATATTACTAAAAATTTATTAAAATTTTATGAATATATATAAATTTGATAAATATTAAATATTTATTTAAATAAATTTAACAATAAAATATTAAATTCACTATAAATTTAATAATATTTTTTTTGAAGGGGGTTGCAAATTCGGAGATATCATTTTCAAACTCGTCAGTTTGCGTCCCTTTAAACATCCTCTCCCCAGACCCGATACGCTATTCGCCGCTTTTAACAACCTCTTCTTTAATGAACATATATAAAAATACATTTTCTGTACTTACTAAAAGCAATTTCCTGCACACAAATACGGACGCATTTCTCTCTCTATTCAGTTTCAAGAGCTCCCTCGAAAGCTAATGTTTTTCTGATTTTACGCCCTGGATTCTCTGCTTAAGTTTAGGAGACTTACTTTTAGGCTGTGTGTGAGCTCTGTTACGAGTAATTTTCTGCAGATAAGTAGTTCTGTGGTTCTGCCTTCTCTGTTGATCAACAATTATTTTTTTATTTTTTTATTTTTTTATTTGTTCGTGTTTTTATGATTTGGGTTTGTATTGTTTTGTTTAATTATTGGTGATTTGGAGCTGGGTTTTTGGTGGGCATGTGAATTTTGCTCTATAGTTTGTGAAATTTGTGATTAATTCTAGGAATATTGGAAATGGATATTTGCTTGGCTTGATATCATGGGATTTTGGGTTCTGGTTTAATCTTTGTGTAAAGTTTAGTTTGATTAGTGGAAAAGCTTTAATAGGGAAAAAAACGTAATGGGTATGCTTGGTTTTGATATATAGTGTTCATGAACTAAGAAAAATTGATTAAGAAGAAGCAAGAAATGCATGTGCACTAGGATTTAGAGTAAATGGGCTCATGGTTCTGATCTAAATTATTGTGATCATATAAATAATGGAAGGAAATTTATCACAAGGAGGTATGATTCCAGGTGGGGCCTCTTTTGTGGCTCTTGACTTGCAAGGATCAATGAGAGTTCATCATCAACCTCAACACCAACATCACCACACTATTCCTCGTCAAGGGTCTTCGGTTCATCCCTCGATTCACGAGGGATTTCCTCTCACAATTGGGACCATGCAAAATTGCGATCAAGCCATTTCAATGACTGATTATAAGGGAGAGAGAGGAAAAAACTCAGTGAGTGATGATGATGATCCGAGCTTTACTGAAGAGGGTGGTGAAGGTCATAATGATGCCGGTAAAGGGAAGAAGGGATCACCCTGGCAACGTGTGAAATGGACTGATAAGATGGTGAAGCTTTTGATTAATGCTGTGTCTTATGTAGGCGAGGATACAAGTTTGGATTGTGGTGGTGGTGCAAGAAGGAAGTTTGCAGTTTTACAAAAAAAGGGCAAGTGGAAAGCGATTTCAAAGGTCATGGCTGAGAGGGGATTTCATGTTTCACCGCAGCAGTGCGAGGATAAGTTCAATGACCTCAATAAGAGGTATAAGAGGCTTAATGATATGCTTGGTAGGGGCACTTCTTGCCAGGTTGTTGAGAATCCTTCACTTTTGGATGTCATAGACTACTTAACGGAAAAAGAGAAGGATGATGTTCGGAAAATATTAAGCTCCAAACATCTATTCTATGAAGAGATGTGTTCTTACCATAATGGGAACAGATTGCATCTGCCTCATGATCCGACATTGCAACGTTCCTTACAGCTGGCTCTTAGAAATAGAGATGATCATGATAATGATGATGTGAGGAGGCACCAACATGATCCTGATGAAGATGATCAAGATATGGAGACCGATGATCATGATGAGTTCGAGGATAATCATGCCTCACATGGGGATAGCCAGGGAATGTATGCTGCGGTAGGGGGCTCTACTAAAAGGCTGAGACAAGGCGAGAGCCATGAAGATGTTTCTCTTGGAAATTCCATGAATCCTCAGGATTTCAACAAAAGCTTTCATTCCCATCCACAAGTTGCACAAGCTGATATGAATCAAGCTTTACCTGAAAGTATGAGAACTGCTTGGTTACAGAAGCAGTGGATTGAATCTCGCTCACTTCAGTTGGAAGAACAGAAGTTACAGATTCAAGTTGAGATGCTGGAACTGGAGAAACAACGATTCAAGTGGCAGAGATTTAGCAAGAAAAGAGATCGTGAATTAGAAAAGTTAAGGATGGAAAATGAGAGGATGAAGCTTGAGAATGAGCGCATGGCATTAGAGTTGAAGCAAACAGAAATGGGTGCTGACTACAGCTAATTGATTGGTGCCAAACTTTGTTAATAGCAGTGGTGGGACTTGCATGCAACGCAATGATTTCTTTTCTTGGTAAGCTGCTGTTGATTATAATTGGAGTATCACCTATTGAAATGGGCAAACTATTCTTAAATCTTAACCATTCCTGCATACGTTGTGCAGTAGTAGGATTGTGAGGATACCAATAGCTGGTTTTCTTGGTTTTATCTTCAGTGAAACAGTATGCCTTTGGTTGAAGAATTTTGTGGGAGAATCTTTTTGTTTAAACTTGTTTTGGGTTTAATAATTATTGTAAGTTTGAATATTTAATATCAAACTTTTCTTTTCTTTGTTTGGTTGAATTCAGCAATATGCCTTTATGTCTTACATTCAGTTGAGTGTATGTTTCATTGGTAGATTAGAAATGTTAGCATTCGAGTTTTTGTTTCTATTCATTGTGTACATTACTCGAGCCTTCATATCTATAGGTATTGAATATATGGAGAATTTTTCACTGACTGAAGGTCAAAGATTATGCGGCAGTCTATTTATAGGCTGTTTATCATGTTATCGTAAGTGATGCTTGGCTGTACATTTCCTTTTACTTGTGATGATGAGGGGTTAGTTTTATAAAGGATCAACTTCTTGAAGGTCTGCTATTGTATAGATAAACAGATCCTTATCATAATTGCTTTAGAGTACATGTTTTCTTGGAACGGGTATTTGCTGCCCTCTCCCTATCTGTCTGCTTGCCAGTGATAATCCTCAGTTTTTGGCTTATGTGTATGAAGGGCAACAGTATGCACTGCTATCTATTATGTGGTTTTGATTTGTGGAAATGTAATAAAGCAATGAATGCTGGGATGTTCGTGCTCTTGGATATTTTGTACTTCTTAGGACTGCTAATTGAAGAGTTAGCAGTTTCTTTTGTTGTAGTAAAAATGATTATTTTGTTTGAAAGACCTCGTTTACATTTATATTTGTCATTTCAGCCACAAGGACTCATATCACCTTTTTTTTATTTTTAATTTATCAGAGATGAGCTTATAGAAAGGATTATAATCTTCTATTTCATACTATAATCTCATAAGTTTCTGGAGTATTATGTTATTGAAGATTTTACCAGCCATTGTGCTTGATATTGTATATATCTCTTCGATGATTTTCATAGAGGAAAGATGTATAGAATTTTTCAAGATGTGTATACACAGATGATTATGGCAAATATTTTCACATGTGTGAGTGTGTCCTATGTTGTTATCTAAACATAATAGGAAGAAGGTAAAGTGGGAAGAGCCAGTGGCTGTAATGTGATGTTCAAAGCTGGGGACAGCTTCTGTGTAAGTTAATGTGAATTCTCTAGATTGACTTGGATATTCTATATTAATAGTTGTAAGAATACTAAAAGCTGTAAGATACACGATGCTAGATTTTGCCCCTGCTTTTCTCAACTTTATTGGAATCTAAACATCTAGTAATCTGGTAACTAATTCTTTGGAGGGATTTAAATTTCAGTTTTGGGTCTAAATTTGGATTCTGTCAGACTAGAAATCATTCCTAAACATGATCGGTAGCTGCTGTGCTGGAAGCAGGCTTTCTCATTTTATCAAGTAGTTGTAGGACGAATTGCATGTTGATTTTGTGCTCGTCTGTAGAAAAAAGGCAGTTTAGACTCCAACTTTCTTATTAGCATTCACTAACACACGCGCACATACATGCACTTCAAAATTCATTCCTGATGTTTTATCTGCCAAATTTATATATCATATAATCATGTATATTGTTGTTATCTTGTCTGTGAGGTTCTCGGTGCACTGTTTTAAATGACTATTAATACCTGACAGTCTGACACACAAGTTTTCACATGTTCCAGAAGCTACATAAATAAATAACATGCTCTTATCATCTTACCTATGTTGATGGACATCTACATTTGTAGATTATCCCAGTTTACTGAGCAGTTGTTTCGTGTCTCAAAAATGCATGAGCTGCTAGAACTCCAAACGTCGGGGGTGGTATTCTTTTAGTTGGATAGGAGGTGCTTATAATTTCTTGAACCTTTATGGTTTAGCTATAAGCTGTCATTTTGCAACTCAATGTTTGCCAAACAAGTTCTTGCAACAATGCATAAACTGTGAAATTTTGCTTGCAAGGGCAATAATTTGGATGCTATGTTATATGTTCCCGCTAGAAAGAAGCTGGCTGCGGGAAAATTATCTCCTTAAAATTTGATGTTGTTCGTGTAAAGTAAGCTTGGTGCTTTGCTACTGTGAAAAGGTGGACGCAGTATATGAAATACCGTGACACAGTACATTCATTATGTGAAGATCCTTTCATGATTTTTGGGAACTTTGGCAAAAGATGATCTAAGCGTAGCATCGGCAAAGATTCTCAGGTCCATGCTCTTGGTGGGAAATCTCTGCTTATTTCCATAGTCCACGCGCTTAATTGTGGAGTTATCTTCTTATTCCTTTATCTTTCTAATCTTCTAAATAAACTTGAGCATAAAATTCATTTGAACTTCTTTTGCGGAGGAATAGGACTCTAGCACCAGGTTCTTCATTTTTTCAGTCATTTCATCATTGTTTTTCCTTAACTTCTTTTGCCATTCATTTTGAAACTGTGTTACAAAGTATGCTTGATGCAAGAGAAACTTAGAATGGGCGTTATTTTAGCCTATTTTCATATTACCAAATTTGTTTAATTTATTAGTATAGACTATAAACCAGATGATCGAGTAACTGGATACTTAGATTTATGAAGTACATGATGAAACGAACTCGCCCTTCATTTGGGTCAAGTATCCATCTTTAGACCTATTGCTTCTTTGCCATAAATATGAAGAACTATACGAACTATTCATTTATTTTTACTCAATTGAATGTCATGAACTGTATTAAAGTAGTTTATTATGGCTGCTGCATTCATCCTTCATTTTATTGTCTCCAGAAAAGATTGATCATCGATGACAAAAAAGTGAGTGGCCGGTACAAGCAGATTGTTACTCTTGGTCTCAAAAAGATTTAACAGATGTTTCAATTGTTGAAAGCACCAGAGTGTGTTGATGATTTTCTTTTCTTACTTTGAATGTGAATTTTTGGTTGTATGTATCTTAGGTGGAATCAAAATTGAAGTTTAGTAGTGGGTAGATCTCAAATGCAACAGTTGTTTGATAACTGCGGTTTTTCTATACTTGTTTCGTACATTCACTGAAGACATATTTGCTCTCTGACCCACCATTTGTTTTGCCTACTTGTTATCAGGTCATTTCGTTATTTAAAAGAAAAATATAATTAAAAAGATAATAACATTCAAGTCCCCGAGTTCATATATTTTCACAAATAAAGTCAGTTTTTCATTTGTAACGAATAGGCCTCCAACTCTTGTCTAAACGACGAAATTACTTTTATACTTATTTTTAACTCAGGGTCTGTTTATTTTTTTTATCTGAAATTTGAATAATTGTTAATGTTATATTTGGTTATATATATATATATAATGTTTGAATATAAATATTTGAAAAACAGTGATTTAACATGTTATATCCCTACAGATGATTAGAAAATTTTCATATATTATAATATAAGTAAAATTTATAAGATATTTATAAAATTAAAATTATATAAATTTATTTAGATATTTGCATGTGGGACTAAGTCAAAAAATTTTAACTTAATTTTATTAAGATATAATTACCTAGTTTTCAGTGCTAAGTTTAAAAAACAAATATATGGACTTCACACCAAAAAAAAAAATGAACAAACTTAATATTATAATATGCAACTTAATATTAGAGGGTATTTCAGTCATTTCAATAGAGATTAGGGAGCAATTTCTATTAAAAGTTAAACTATGTTCTTATTTGTTAAAAACCAAAAAAAAAAAGGGGGGAGCCGGATGTTATTACCCTAAATAACTTTTTGTGATGCGCATACATTCATGGAGAAGTTGATGCCGACCTCAACAACATTTTTAAATTATGTGAATGAGAAAGCTTAGAAGCATTATTTGAATTTTTACCCAGAAAATATACTTTCTGAAATCAAAGGAAACAAACAGCCTGTATTTTAGTCAAACTTTAGGAAAATTCAATCAAAATTTTACCTTATATTTTTGTCCATTGAAATGAAATGGCAGTGCAGAAGCAAGTCTTACATGTAACATCAGTGAAAATGTTAGGACTGGAGAGTGGTCTCAGCTTGAAAGTTGAAAGCTGAAGCTAAAAGCACTTCTTTTTTTTTTATTCATGCGTTGTCTGAGCACGAATCAATGAATCATTTTAATTGATTTTTGGACCACTCTTTTCTCACTTTAGCTGTAGAAAAAAAAAAAAAAAGGCTGAAGGGTTTGAGTTAGACCATACATTTATAATTCAGTAATTGGTTAATTTGTTGACAGTAATCTTAGAAACAATTTTAATGCAAATTGGTCCAGTTTTCACGGTTCATACGTGTTCATTTCATCAATATCACATTGTTAAACTACAAATTTTATGTATCATCCTTAAAAGATTTTGATACATATTGCTTACAAGTTGAAACTACAATCATAGAAAAGGATAAGAAAAGATGTTATCGGCTGAATTAATTAATAATAACCGGTACCACACTGTTTTGTGGACCGGTTTTGAAAGTGAAAAGTGAAGCTGTAACAGCGTTACCAAACATAAAACAAAATAAGAAAAGAAAAGCAAGCGTCAAAAGGGCAAAGGCTTATCCTGTTATCCAATTGTGTCAAAATCAAAAGAAATGGACACGAGTAAAACAAAGGGGATAAATAGACAGGAGAAGAGAAGGAACGTCGATTTTCTGTTAATACTCTCATTTCTTTTCAATCTTTTTCTTTATTTATTTATTTATTTTTCTCCTCTGTAAAAAGGGTTTTTATTTTTATTATTATTATTATTTGGTATCACATCACATCCCCCCTCCACCTTTCAATTAGTAGCCCAATATGGCCTTTTTGAGTGCTTGGCTTAATCTCTTTTGGGGTCCATTCTCCATAACTCTTTTCCTAAATGCTTACTTTGGTGGGCGCTTTTTTTTTTTTTTGCTAGTTTGTTTTTGTTTTTTTCCTAATTTATCATTTTTTTTATTTCTATATAATAATCAACAATTTACCGAGAGTTTAAATGTGTATTGTTATGACATAATTAAAAAATCTGCTTTTAATGCCAATAATTTCTATTCTTATTATATTTTTTTAAAAAAATTATTTCGTTATATTTGTGAAATTTCAAAGTTCTACTTGAAAATAAGATTAAATATCAAAAATAAATAAATTTAATTAAATAAAATTAATTTTTATTTTTTAAAAAATACAACTAAATATTTCAACAATTCTAATACGAGTGACATTCGAATTCTAAACTTTTTTGTATTACTTTAAAAAAAGTTTTTAGATTGAATTAACCAACCTCCATAAAACATCATAATATATCAACTATTTATATTTTTATATATAAATTTCAAGACATTAATTTTAATAAGATTCAATCAATTCTTTAAGATGACTTTTTGTTTAAAAAGAGTTTCATTGATAAGAGTTTTTTTTTACAACACCTCTCACCATAATTTGATAACATTAGAAATGTAAAAGTAAATAATGTGAATGTCAAAAGTGGTAACACAAATTATAACATAACACAGTAAAATTAGTAACAAAACGATAATTTGTAACATGAAATGAAACGTTAAATTAACAACATCAATCTTAAAATTACTTATATATAATAATTTACATGTATGACATCAATAATGATTTGATAATATAGAAAATAATTTAGGGTTCGGATGCACACGTTTAAGGGTTGCAAATGAATTAATTAAGTGATATAATTTAGCCATGTCATGACTTGGGAGCTGTAAATAGAAAGCACTAGTACTGATATTAGATCTTGGCACATGGTTTCATTGCTTGAAATTTACTTCTCACATTTCAATAATCTTTAATTAATTAATAAATTTTGCTCTAGGTGTTATATATATAATATAATGTAATATAATATGCATAACCAATCACTATCGAAGCTTATAGAAATTGCTATAAATATATAGTTTTTAAATAGGTAGTTGGTTAAAAATAGCGGCGGTGACCAAAAAATTTTTTTTAAAATTAATCATTGAAATTCTTAACATAATGTTTCTTTATATATATATTTACTTGAGTTAATTAGGAGGAAGAAAAGTATAGTATAAAACTAGTAGGAAAAGTGACAAATGTAATAAATATTGTTGATGAAAGCATACAAAGTATACTGTAACATTATTATTACTTTTTGTTAGGCCATGTTGATGGGTCACATTCAAGTAATTGGCCAAATAACAATTGGGATTGAGGGTTAAGTTTTGTGGTTGGTGGACTCTTTTAGAATATGCGATGCACAAGCCTTACCTTCCATAAACTTTGAAGGAATTTATTTATTTATTTTTAGTCTTCCTATAAAATTTGATCAAAGTATATGTACAAACTTTTATCGATTTATAAAATAAATAAATAACTTCTTTAAATTTTTTTGGTAATTTCATAAAATTAAAAACATTCTCATTATAGGATTAAGTTGAGCTATTATCTAAATAAATACATACTTGTAATTAATAATTGATAAGAATAAAGTGAATTACAAAAAGAAAATGATATTTCATTATAATATGTAGTTGAGCTATTATTAAGTATATTCATATCAAAAGACAACATAACTGTTTATAAAATTTATTATAAATTTTTGGAAGAAAATTTTATCTATTTTTTAAATAATAATGTTAAGAATATAAATTTATATACAGACTCTTTCCTAAAAATTAACGTAATAAGATTATAATATATATATATATATTTTAATTGTATAAATTTTTATTTATTCTTATAAAAATATAAACTATGTAATAATAATATAATACAAACATATCAATTTATTCAGGAGTTTATATATATAACAATACTTTTTAAAAAATAAAATTAAGAAGTTTTATATATATATATATATAT
>JAXCLQ010000002.1:12573466-12601754 GCA_035584115.1 Cedrela odorata
ATTTATTTATTTATTTATTTAATTTTAAATTGAAAGAAAGAGGTGACTTGTCTTTTATATTTATGACCAATGGCGTAGCTTTCACCCTTCTCCAAAAGAGAAATAAACGGTGCCCATTATCTCTTGATGTTTAGTTGTTTACCAAGCTTATTACTAAAATATCCTTGTAAGATTATTCTACCAATGACCAACCAATTAATTACATTTTTTAGTTGACCGAATTGCCCCTATCTTTTGATTTCTATTTTTTTGATAGCATACTTTATTTCTGATTATTCGTCCATTTAATGCTATTATTGATTGATTTGGTCCCACTTCTTTTGCATTATGTGTTGTTTGTGCAATCCACTTGTTTTTATTTTTATTTTTATTTTATTTTAATTTTTTGACTCAATAATTGATTTACTTTCTGAATTTGATGGGCAATTTGTAAATAATAAATTCTCTATTTATATCTTTTGTCTATTCTTTTATTTTCCTCCCAATTTTCTTGGTGATTTGGTTTGATCTTTTATCTTTCTTTTCCTTTACTTTTACACTAAGGCAGGCAGCTGCAAAGGCTCAATACTTCTATTCATTTAAAAAGTCCACAGCATTTAAGAGCAAATTTCTACATCAATGACAATTTTTCATCAATTTTGAATATAACATTTAAGATGAATTTATTATCATTACAATATTTTCAAATCTAAGAAATAATCTTTTATTTTTTACTTAGTAAACTTTTATACATCTTTTAAAAATAAAATTAATTATTTTTGTATTTTTTACGTAAGTTATATTTGACCTTTCTATCAAGATTTTATAGATATAGTCGAAATTAAACTAATCTACTCTTGTTTCAAATTTATATCATTAACTATTATTAAATATAACAAATAATGTTAGGAATAATATAAAATTTATACAAATTTTATATATACAATTTTATAATTTCATATGGTAAAATTATATTGTTGTCACATATTTCGTATAATTTATTTTCTTTTGATTCTATAAAAATATAAAACATGCAAAAATAATATAATATTATCACATCAATTTGTAATTATAGCAGTAATTTAAATATTAACTATAAAATAAAAGTAAATATTTTCAAAATTAAGTAAAAATATAAAAGCTATAAATATATTCTGAATTCTTAATCAAACTTACTATTATTACATTTTGAATATAAAATGATAGATTAACACAAACTATGATAAAAATAAAAAAGGACTTTCAAGAACTCCTATCACAAATAACAAGTCAATTTCCAATTTAAGTGCGTTGAAAAAGACCTTATCAATTTGAGAACTAAGTAAGAAATGCATTGAAATTAGTAAAAAGGCATGCCACAAATTGTATGGCTCTCACTCGAAAGTATTGTAGAATTTCTTCTTTCTAAGAAACCCAATTAGAGAAACATCCAAATAAAATCAAAAGCTAAGCTAGCTATATCAATCAATCAAAATGGTCCCCAAAAACAAAAATTAAAATCACAAATATTTTCGAATCATGGATGATTGTATGTAATCATAGCCATTAAAAATTTTGGACCATATTTATTATGGTAGGTTTGCAACTAACTGAATTTGGACACCATTTACTTCAATTCATAAATGGCTTGGCCTAATAACATGGCCTACGTCTAACAAGTTCTTAATTCAACGGTGGAACCCACTTCAAATTTGACCCTTTTTTTTAAAAAAAAAAAAAATTATTTGGTTTTGAAGAAAAAAAATAATTAAATTATTGAATTTTAAAGATAAAGTTTATGAGGACAAATTTTTCCTTTGAATAATTATGATATCAAAATCAATTTTCAAAGTATACATTACAATTTGCCGCTATCACAATTGGCAACCTTACGCCCCTACAGTCTCAACCAACGAGTTTGAATATTAATAGATTGTTTAAGCCATTTATTTACATTTTTTAATAATTTAAATATTTATTTTTACTTTTTTATAATAATATATAGTTAAAAATTAAATTCTTTTCTAATTTTAATATAATCAAATTTGAATCTAAAATTTTAATAATACACCGACGCTTTTAATGTAATAATCTAATTTCTTATATTGTAAATGATGTAACATCTGAATAATAATTTTATAAAATTTAAAATAAATTATTATCTTATTTCATAGTCCAACAGATGAATGATGCATCATTTGAATAAAATATTATTTAAGAATTGTAATATTACACTTTCATAAATAATTTTACAAATAGAGATTATAAGTATGAAAATTACAAATAATATATTCCAATTTTGTTTTTCAAAATCTTTTTTTATTTATTTTTTGTGTTATAAATGAAAGGCAAAATCTTTTTCTTATGGCATAAGGGCATTTTGGGTAGCTAATATATACTTTTATAAGAGTAAAAAAAAACACACAAAAAAAAAAATTTATAATTTCCATAAAGAAAACTAAAGATCACAAATATGGTAATCTAATAAAATATACCAAAAATAAGCTTCAATGATTAAAGGTCAATGTGACCCATGTTAGGGGTAATATAATCATTTCACTTTCCAAGTATAGCCAATCGCTACACCACTGAAACCCAAAAAGCAAAACTGATAGCCTTAGATTCATCTCCGTCCCTTCACCGTCCAAAAATTATTCAAAGAAAAAAGAAAAAGTAATAATAAATAAAATATAATACTAATAATAATAATAATAATAATAATAATATTATTATTATTATTATTATATTTTAAAATTAAAATATAAATATAAAAATAAAAAAGCAGACCTACATTGGCCGGCTTTTAACTAAATTTAGCTGGACAGACAAAAACCAAATAATAATTACCATCGTCTCCATGTGCGGCTGTTCATAAATTCTTTCATTTATTTATTTATTTATTTATATATATATATATATGTTTCTGTGCCACTTTTATTATTACCGATAACCCACAGCTCCGGTCATTATATTACATTAAAATTATTTATGTATTAATGAGTAAATATTACGTGATTAAATGTTGGTATTGCCAAGTGGTGGAAATGATTTCAGTTCAAGACTGAAGATTCCACTGCTAAAAGAAAAGAAGAACAAATTAATTAAAATAATAAATAAATAAAAAAGGAAGGAGGCAGAAGAAGCAAAGAGCTTCTTGAGATTGAGAAGCAGTGGCAGTAGCAGATCCCACAACCTCAAAATAAATTAATAAATTCACCATACAAACCCTTCCTTTCTTTCTTCTTCTTCTTCTTCTCTTTCTCTTTTGTCACATTATTATTTTTTCTTTTCATTTATTTTTGTTTGCTGTAATTGTTACAAGGAGGAAGAGGAAGAGAAAGTCTTCAGCTAATCCTATATGCTAGCAGGGGAGCCAAGTGTATCCGGCGCCGTAACTGCCGCGGAAACTGACAGAGAAGAAGCTGCTGCTCCTGCTGTTGTTGCAGCTGCTGCCGCGGCGGTTGGTGGCTCAAATTCAGGTGAAGATGATAAAAGTAGGGTTCTTGATGAAGCTGACCGTGCTTTCGGAGGAAACAGGTGGCCTAGACAAGAGACTTTGGCTCTTCTGAAAATAAGGTCTGATATGGACGTCGCCTTTCGTGATGCTAGTGTTAAAGGCCCCTTTTGGGAGGAGGTTTCCAGGTGAAATAAATAAATTAATCTTCTAGTTTCTTCAATTCAATTTTGAGTTCCTCAGTTGAGATCTGTGAACTGAACTAAATTTTCTTGAAAAGTTTTCTTTCTTTTGGGTTTGTTTTGATTTTTTTTTCTTTTATTCTTTGACGGTCCCATTGATGTGGTAAATTCTGAGTTTATTCTTTTGGGTTTGTTGTTTAAGAGAATTGAGGATCAAGAAATGGAAATTCAATGTCAGAATTTAGAATTCAGACACCTGTGATTTTTGGTTTTGTTTCATTTGGCATTGCCCTTTTCCAATATATTTCATAGGGAATAGTAACCTGATGAAAACTTGTGATTCAAACTGTGTTCATCAACCAATAATTTGTCTGAATTCTCTCTAGTTTAATTTCTTGTCTTGATTATATGATTTTTATGTTTATTTATGTATCAAATGGTGTTAGAATTTTGTTTTATTGCTCAATTTAAGATGGGATAAAAACAGAAATGGAGTTTGATTAATTTTCTACTGTTATTATCAGGAAGCTTGGCGAGCTTGGATATAATCGAAGTGCCAAGAAATGCAAGGAAAAATTTGAGAACGTTTACAAGTATCACAAAAGAACCAAAGAAGGCCGAACCACCAAAGGACAAGGCAAAACTTATAGATTTTTTGATCAATTAGTAGCCTTTGAAAATCACCCTTCACTTTCATCTCCATCGCCAAAGTATCAACCTTCCGCGATGGCGGTGGCGGTTGCTCCCGTATCAGTAGCAATGCCGGCTGCTAATCCTCCGCATAATATCAATACTTTTCCATCATCAACAATAACAACGCCGCATATGGCAACTCAAAACATTGTTACAATACCAGCAACAAACCTTACAATTCCTTCATTTCCATCCACAAACCCTACAAATTTACCCCCACAACAAGCAACAAACCCTACAAATTATCCTTCTCAAAGCAATAACCCATCTTCTTTTCATAACATTCCGGCATACCTATTGTCGAATTCGACGTCTTCGTCGACCTCATCGGACTTGGATCTGGAAGGCAGGGGGAAAAGGAAAAGAAAATGGAAGGGTTTCTTCGAGAGGCTAATGAAGGAGGTGACAAACAAGCAAGAAGAATTGCTGAAGAAATTCTTGGAAGCAATAGAGAAACGTGAACATGAAAGAATGGTTAGAGAAGAAGCTTGGAGAATGCAAGAAATGACAAGAATTAATAGAGAGCGAGAAATTCTAGCACAAGAAAGATCAATATCAGCAGCAAAAGATGCAGCAGTTATGGCTTTCTTGCAGAAACTAGCTGAACAACAAAATCCAGGCGGCCAAGTACAAAACAACATTAATATTATTCCTCCAATAATATCTCAGACGCCACCGCCAGCTCCGCCCCCATCACAACCGCCATTAGTACTGCCGCTACAGCCGTTGCCCCCACCGCAAGCACCGGCAAAACAACCAGCAGCACTGTCACAGCATATAGTAAATTTAGACATGATGAAAACAGACAACGGGGATCAGATCAGTAGTAATTTCATGACAACAAGCTCTTCGAGATGGCCTAAAGTTGAAGTTCAAGCATTGATAAAGCTGAGGACAAATCTGGATTCAAAGTATCAAGAAAATGGACCAAAAGGTCCACTATGGGAAGAAATCTCTGCGGGGATGAGAAAGATAGGTTACAATCGAAGTGCGAAAAGATGCAAAGAGAAATGGGAGAACATAAACAAGTATTTCAAGAAAGTGAAAGAAAGCAACAAGAAAAGGCCAGAGGATTCTAAAACATGTCCATATTTTCATCAACTTGATGCTTTATACAAAGAGAAGAACAAATTTGATATTACTACTTCTTCGAATCATCAATTATTCAAGCCTCAAAACTCAGTGCCGTTAATGGTACAGCCGGAGCAGCAATGGCCACCTCAGCCTGAACACAGAATGCTACAACAACAACAAGAAGATTCAGCCATGGAAGATGTAGAGAGCGATCAGAATGTTGAAGAAGATGACAAAGATGTTGAAGATGAAGAAGAAGATGGAGGAGGAGGATTCGAAATTATAACAAACAAGCAAGTTAATTCCGTGGATGCAAATGAGTGAGAGTTATGGCGGTAAAGTATCAATTTTCTGATGTGGGTCTGGTTGCATTTCGGAAGAAATTGGATATCCTCCGTCGGCCGGCGGCGGTTGTAATGGGGCGGGGGGAGATTTTGATTAAATTATATGCAAGAACATGCACATTGGGGGATTGTAGCATATAGTCAGTGGGATTATATGATTATTTATTATTTTTATTTAAAATTTATTTATTTTTTTGGCTAAATAAATAATAAGTTGAGGGAAAGGGGGAGAGAGAGAAATTCAGGTTCCAAAGAATAAATAAAAAAGAGGGAGAGACTGGTGTTGTATTTTTGCGTTATGTCAGTTCATGGTGGTGTAAATGTGAGAAATGGTTACTTGCCTTTCTCATTTTTTTTTTCTTCTCATTATAATAATTATATTTAGGGATCAAAATTCTCTATTAATCAAAATTTTTACGTAAATAAATATATATTAGCAATTGAAAAATAATATTAGAATAAATTTTAATTATACATAAGTAATCATGTTCCCGTGTTAAATTTTTTTAAAAAAATTATTCGAGCTAATATTCAAAGAAAATCTTAATATTTATGTATGATAGATAGAGGAAGAGCAAAATATTATGTTTTCTTTCTCAAATGTAAAGATTTTCTTTGAATATATAACTTATAATAACACAACTAATATAAATTTAATTATTAAATTAATTAATTATAAATGAAATGAAAGTATTTGTGATGAATAAATTTAAAGAGAATAAAATTTGGGGATTTTGAGGTGCATAGGCCAAGCTCTTTGCATTTGAATCCCCACAACATGGCAGCATCACATGCTGTGATGGACTTTTTCGAGGGTCCACAGATAGGAATCTTTCCTAGTTCTTCTTAAAAAAAATAAAACCTATTTATAATTTTAGAAATTAAAAGTTTCAGTTTTCCTCAATTTATATATAAAAGCTAATAATTAATTTGGTTCCCACAGAAATTCATGATGTGTCTGTACCAAATTTATATTCAGTCGTTTAGGTAATCGAATATCAATTAGACCTCATATAATGTAATAAAAGAACAGTTTGGTTGATCTTCATCATCTTCCTTGGATCATATCCATAATATATTTGCAGCGGCATGACAATAATCTAAGATAGTCAACAACATCTGCAGATGATCATGAGTGTTATCTATTTAACAATTGATCAATTTATCAAATATTCATTAATAATTATTTGGGAATCTGTTGAAATTATATATACATAGAGAGAGAGAGAGAGAGAATAGTAGTAGCATTTCGTTTGACTTGAAAGCATACCCTACAATTTGTTGCCAAAGCTTTTGAATTTGATGATGAAAAACGCTGCAAAGGTTGCACATTAAAGCTTTTGTGTCCCACAAATTGATTGGTTTGAAGGATAGGAATAGATATGCTGTTTACACAGTTAACAGTATAAGACAATAAAAACTTCTGCATTGACATCACATTCAAGTACATACACCCACAAAAAGAAAACCCTCAAAAGAAATGGTTTATATATTTCATCCTTGGTGATATAAGAGAGCATCAACATCAATCTCTGCTTGAACTTATCGCCATAGCTAGCTGTCTATGTTAATGAAAAATATAGAGAGTATGAGAAAAAAATACCAGATATGAATATTTTTATTAGTAAAATTCATATTTGACTTATAGAACACTATTTCGCAATTAAACAACGTTATTTAGAGCTACATAACGTTATTTAATGTCAAATTCAAATTTTAACTCTATGTTGATATATATTTATGGAAAAGAAAAAGAGATCTAACTATGGAGATTCAGAATAGTTTTTTAATATATATTCTTGTCTGTAAAACTACAAGAATTACAGTGAAAATAATAGCAGTAAAAACTACTTGTTGATCTTCTTATTTTACTCATACAAGAGTTCACCATGGGAGTTGAAAATTAGGGTTTATATAGCTGAGGTAAAAAGACTATGACTGTTAGTTGGAATCATCAAGGAAAATTCGAGGTCGTTTTGTTGTTATTGTTGTTTGTATTGTTTGTTTGTTTTTTTAAAGTTTGATATTTGGTTATGTTATGTTAATATACTTCTGCATTGAAACAATATAATTAACAATGTAATATTTGAATGGAGTCACTCTATCAAGTTTCTTTTGAATATTTACTGGTGTGTTAGCATATCAAAGGAGTAAGGATTTTCAAATCTTCAATACTACTTTTTTATTAATTAACTTTTGTTATTAGACAAATAAATAAGATAACTATAATATAAACAAACTTGCTTCTTCTTAATTAAATAAGTCATTTGCATATTTAATATAATTTTTTTAAAAAATTAGAAGAATTATTTTTTGAACCAATCTGACACTTGTTACCATACGTTTTGAGATACACAAAAATACTACCTTTTTTTATTTTTAATAAACTTAAATAAATAAAATATGCTACATCAATTTAATTTGATTTATTACAAAGGAAAAGTTATTATTAACGCCAATGTAGTACACTCTATTTAATTTATGATATATATATATATATATATATAATCACAAATAATGTAATTATGTTTATTTTAATTAGGACTCTTATTATGAAAAATGATATTGTAATACCCCAAAATTTAAATTAAGGACATTTTATCATTTTACACACTAGAGGTAATTTGGTCATTTTATAAATTATGTCGAGGTAATAAAAACCAAGTAAATAATTTTGTATTAATGTTTACTTAGCTATTGGGAGTGATTTGATAACAATTTACTAAGTTAAAAAAAATTTCTTAAAACTCTATTCATGCACTTGACCTTAAAACGAAAATTAGCGTTGATTAAAAATTTCGATTGATAAACGATTTATTTCTACGGAAAAAAGACTTGATAAGAATCGATATGAATTAAATTTGAGTCAAATCCAAGGTTAGATGAGAGAGAATTAAAGTTTAGAATATAGAAAATTTTTAAATGACACATTTACCCTTATTATTAAATTTCTTCTTATATTTTTTAAAGGCAAAATGGTCATTTTATTAAAATTTAATTTCAATAAAAGACTAGCTGAGAACCAAACCCAGGCCATCTTATTATCTCTTTCCAGCACTTACGTTTTGTTTTATTTTTAAAATTTTTTTTTAATTTTCTTCAAATTACTCCATTATCAACCGATTAAACTTCCGTTTCTTACTACAAATCACACGTACACGACACGAGCTATATTCTAGAAGCTTCGTTTGAGCGATTCGGTTAAAGATTGAGCCGCAAAAAGAATAGTGCTACTATTCACAAATTGAGAATTTTTGAAATTACTTGCAATCCGGACGTATTAGGGCTAAATTGACCCCTCGGTATGATTTTTAGTTTCGTTATTGTAGTATTTATACATTTTTCGATAATTACTATTCATGATGGGTACTGTTCATGCCAAAAATTACTATTTATGCCAGAAAATACTGTTTACGCTAGAAAATACTGTTTATCCCAGATAAATTTTTGTAGATTATACTTGTTTTAGGCTAGAATTAAACTGATTAGTTGTTAAATTAGGTGAAATTAAATTTTCTCGGAAAATATAAATAGTGACAATATGGTTGCACTTATTTAGATTTCAAAATAATGTATTATCGTACTAAATTAGTTAGTAATAGTGAATTAAATATAATCGACACTTCGATTATTAATCGTTAGATTTTAATTATAGAAGAAAATAGAATTCAAAAGGGGGGGGAAATCTTATTGTACATTAATGACGTAGTTAAATTTTAAGCATATATACTTCAATTATTATATTAACAATTAATATAAATGTGTTATAGATACACCGAGGGAGCAACCATCCAGCCCCTAGTGATTGAGGTTTTGTTCCGTTTTTGGCAACACCTGTGAGTGGATTTTTACATGTTTTTCATTTTTTTTAATTTTTTTTATATAAAACTTAATGTTTTCCGAAATAAGAAATAGTTTATATATAAATTGATTTACATTCTGTTTTATATGGAAAATGAGATATGTTTTGAATTATATTTGTATATTGTTGAAGAAAAGTTGTTGAGATATTGTTTTGAGGCCAAAAGGAGACCATTGTGTTTTGAATTATATTATATTTTTATTTTCTGTATTTATGACAGTATACTAGTCATTACTTTAATTTTTACTTAACCCTAGCCGGGAGACATAAGGGGGGGTAGTTTATGTGCTTTAAAAGTACATTCTGATTTGTTATATGTGAAGGTACATGTGAGAAGTAGGGGGCGAAGGGCGGTCTGATAACTGACCCAAAATCTGTACGCATCACTTTATATTATTCTGTTTTCATTTAACTATTTAAAATTTTAATTTTGGAAATTATTATAATATGTAGTGAATGTTCTGTTAATATGATTTCTGTCTGAAATTGATTGTAAGTTTAAACATATTTTATGTCAAAATTGAATTTATTTATAATTTTCATTTCAGTATTCACTCACCGAGTTTTTCCCAAAACTCACCCCACCACAGTTTCCTTGAGTGCAGAATTTTTTGCTAGGTGAAGATTTTAGGAGATATTTGTGAAGAGCATTGGAATTCTAGATTCTCCATGTAGTCACCTAAGAGTTCATGTTATGGTCTATTTTGTATATTAGGTACGACGCCTAATTATATATACACATTATGAGTGTGTCTTCTGTATATTTCTGTGTATATTGATATTTATACATATACTCTTATATTTATGAATATTTTGGTTTATGTCTGGAATTGTATTGATGGGCATAGAGCCCTTAATATGTGTGTAAGTCATGCATATGATTGGTAGTCCTCTACATTACAGTTTACATGTACAGGTTTTTATCTGAAGTTTATAGGAGTAGGATATCCCTACCTTTATACCATTACGATACCGATTTACCAGTATGTGATCGATATAGGCTTGAACTCATTCCAATTAGTAGGCTCATATTGCAAGCAAATTGGGTATTGTAGGTTTTTCTTGGGAAGAAAAGCCATACACCACCACTTATTTCCTTAATAGCAACATCCATTATTGAAAGTGATGCTAAAATTATGGAAAAAAATTAAATAAAAAATTGCATATAAATAAATAAATAAAAAGTGTAATTTAAGTTAAGGAAATTCCACCTATAAGTAAGATGGGAAAGTCTTATATGATATTATGAGATTGTTCCATCATATTATCCATATATCCATCGTCAAATATAATTTATATATTTATTTAAAAATTAATCAGTCCTAGCACTAATTAAATAAGTGAAAAAAAAAACTTATAATTTTATCATAAGATAGTTTTAAGAAAAATTTATATAAGCACTCCCAAAAAAAAAAATCCTAATCTAAAAATTAAGAAGGTAAAATATTAAAAGAAAACTCATAGATCACCAATGAAGATTACAACCCATTTTCTAAATTGTTAACAAGCAATATTGTTGATATGAACAGTACTCAAATGAAGAATTAAGGGCACATATTGTTGAGGGAATAATATATAATTTATTTTCTTCATTTACTTACTTTCAATTTATTTGGATGATAGGAAATCAATTTGGAATTTACAAATAAAGATAATTTGAAGAAGAAAAAAAAAAGTCACTTTAAAAAATATATCGAAGATAAAAATGATTATTAAATTTTTAATGTGTTAAAACTTTAATTTATTATTATTTTCATACGTTATTATATTTTAATAGGTTGGATCAATGTTGTACAAATAAAAGAAGTTTCTCAAGGTTTCATAATAATAAATATGCTAATTAGTTCATCAATGTCGTGGACCAAACTTGACCAAGTGTCAACCACTAATATTTTTTCGCAATAAGAATTTAATACAAGAAAATATCCAATTCTCCTTAAGCATAATGTCATTCATGACGAAATGCGAATTAATATTATTTTGTTAGGATGCTTATAACTTATCCGATCCCAATTAAAGTAAGCACAAATATAAATTTAAACATTTTAAAATATTTTCTTTATCACAAATTTAAATATATAAATACGAGTTATATATTTAATTTTTCATTCATTAGATCTAAATATGACTTGTCTAAATATTAATGTTTTGACATGTTATATTCTTGTATATAAATTGATAAATTTATATATATAAAGAATGAAAAATTAGATTTAATGAATAAAAAATTAAATTATTATTATAAAACGTTAATTAAGATATTTGTATTAAGTGTTGAAATTAAAAAAATTTTCATTTAGTTTTATTCACATGTAAATATTAAATTCTAAGTGTTATTAGGTTAAAAAGCATATAAGATATTTGAATAAATGAAAATAAGTTATATTGTCACATACTGATAAATCGGTATCGTGATGGCATAGAGGTAGGAATATCCTATCCCTATAAGTTTCGAATAAAAACTTGTATATGTAAACTGTAATGCAGAGAACTACCAATCATATGCATGACTCACACACATACTAAGGGCTCCATGCCCATCAATACAATTCCAGATATAAACTAAGATATTCATAAATATAAGAGTATATGTATATATATCAATATACACAGAAATATACAGAAGACATACTCATAATGTGTATACATAATTAGGCGACGTGCCTAATATACAAAACAGACCACACATGAACTCCTAGGTAACTACATGGAGAATTTGGAAGCCCAATACTCTTCACGAATATCTTCTAGAATCCTCACCTAGCGGAAAATCCTGCACTCAAGGAAACTGTGGTGGGGTGAGTTTTGGGAAAAACTCAGTGAGTGGATACTGAAATAAAAATTTTAAATAAATTCAGTTTTGACATAAAATATGTTTAAACTTAAAATCAATTCCAGACAAAAATCACATTAACAGGATATCCACTGCATATTATAATAATTTTCAGAATTAAAATTTTAAATAGTCAAATGAAAACAGAATAATATGCAGTGATGAGTATAGGTTTCAGGTCAGATATCAGACCACCCTTCGCCTCCTACTTCTCACATGTACCGGTACTTTCACATAACACAAATTAGAATGTGCTTTTAAAGCACATAAACTTCCCCCCTTGTGTCTCCCGGCTAGGGTTGAGTAAAGATTAAAGTAATGGCTAGTATACTGTCATAAGTACAGAAAACAGCAATAAAATACAATTCAAAACACAGTGGCTTCCTCCTGGCCTCAAAACAATATCTCAACAACTCTTCCTCAACAATACGCAAATATAACTCAAAGCATATCTTATTTTCCATATAAAACAGAATGTAAATCAATTTATATATATAAACTATTTCTTATTTCGGAAAACATTAAGTTTTATCTAAAAAAAAGTTAAAAGAATGAAAAACATGTAAAAATCCACTCACAAGTGTCGCCAAAAGTGGAACAGAAGCTCGATCACTGGGGGCTGGATGGTCGCTCCCTCGGCGTATCTATAACACATTTATATTAATTATTAATATAATAATTTAAGTACACATACTTACAATTTAACTACAATATCGATATACAACAAGTTTTCCCCCCTTTTCTAAATCCTCTTTTATTCTAAAATCTAGATCTAACGATTAATACATAAATTATCGATTATACTTAATTCACTCTTACAAACTAATTCTACATAATAACACATTATTTCAAAATCTAAATTCGGCGTAACGATATAGGCACTATTCATATTTTTTCGAAAAAAATTTAATTTCACCTAATTTAACAACTAATCAGTTTAATTCTAACCTAAAACAAGTATAATCTACAAAAATTTTTCTAGGTTGAACAGTATTTTCGGCGTGAACAGTATTTTTCGCATGATCAGTACTCCTGTTATGAATAGTAAATTATCGAAAAATGCATAAATACGACAATAACGAAGCTAGAAACTATACCGATGGGTCAATTTAGCCTTAAGACGTCCAAATTTGTGAATAGTAGCACTATTTTTTTCTAGCTCAATCGTTAACCAAATTGCTTAAACGAAGCTTCTAGAGTGTAGACCGTGTCGTGTACGTGTGGTTTGTAGCAAGAAACGGAAGTTTAATCGGTTGAAAATTGAGTAATTTGAAGAAAATTAAAACAAAATTAAAACAAAATAAAACAAAACGTAAGTGCTGGAAAGAGAGGAGAAGATGGCCTAGGTTGGTTCTTAGCTGGCCTTTTATTTGAAATAAAATTTCATAAAATTATCATTTTGCCCTTAAAAAAATTTAAAAAGAAATTAAATAATAAGGGCAAATATGTTATTTAAAATTTTCTATATTCTAGGCTTCAATTCTCTCTCGTCTGACTTCGGATTTAACTCAAATTTAATTCATATCGATCCTTATCAAGTCTTTTTTTCGTAGAACAAAATCATTTATCAATCAGAATTTTTTATCAACGCCAATTTTCGTTTTAAGGTCGAGTGCACGAATAGAGTTTTAAGAAATTTTTCTAAACTTAATAAATTGTTATTAAATCACTTCCAATAGCTAAGTAAACATTAATACAAAATTATTTACTCGGTTTTCATTACCTCGACATAATTTATAAAATGACCAAATTACCTTTAGTGTATAAAATAATTAAAATGCCCTTAATTTAAATTTTAGGGTATTACACATATTCAGTATTAAGACGTAAAAGCAAAGAACCCTTCACTCTCTAATATTTTTATTATTTACAAAAAAAATAATTTATTTAAAATCTTAGCGTATCACTTTTTAGAGACAAAAGATATTGTATTAAAATTGAATGCACGCTCACCATTAATAATTATTTGATAAGAACATAGAGAAATTAAATCTCAACCACATACTACTGTATTCGTACACAATTACACGATACAAAATCTTTAAAATTTATGAATAAATAAATAAATAAATCATTTATTTAATGAATACAGTCGAATGTAAAATTATAAAGTTAGAACTCCAAATTTTTATAAAATGGCATGACAATTGGTGAAAGTGATAACTGATAAGTCAATTAATTACCACATGACTTTTTTAAAAAATATATAAAGTTTACAATTTCAAATTTTATAAAATGTAAAATTACCCACCACAATTGTTTGTGATAGAATATAACAAGAACATGAGACATAATCATGTTGGATTTGAGTAAAATTAATTTTATAAACTTGAGGTGGAGACAGCGGCATTATCAAGTCAAAGAATATCTAGACAATTTTATTTTTATTGGTCTAAAATTGTGAAAATCAAGCACAAGCACAACAAAGTGAGCTCGATCGATCATCAATTAGAAAAGCTTATCTTATCCATGGAAATTAATATATATATATATATATATTGAAGAAGAAGATAAAAAAAAATCTTGTGCTGACTTACGAAAGCAACAAGAGCTTGTTTTTGTTTTTCTTAGTTTTTAATTTTTCCAATGGAGAAAACTGTGCATGTATAATTTATCTATCTATCTATCTCTTTCTTGCTTGCCCCGTATAGTTATCACCACTCAATATTTGTGGGCCTTTCTCCTTTATTCTTTAATTGGTATGCACTATTTTCTCATGGGAAGAATTATTTGGATTTATATGATCAATTACTTAACTTTATGATAAATTATGAGTTGGTTGATCAATAATAATTAAATCAATCTCATAACTTTAGCTATATGGAAAGTCAACACAATTGATAGATTAATAATTAATTTCATACACTATTATTGTTATATTATTATTATTATTGTTATTGTTATTGTTATTTGTTAAGATATAACTTAGAAGATTCTTCTTGGTAGGACCATATTATAAATGGCTTATTCATATGTGATATTGGCAAGTTATGGCAAGGAAATGCAGCAGCTGCCTCTCTCTCTCTCTCTCTCTCTCTCTCTCTCTCTCTCTCTCATGTTGGTGACAGACTGGTATTCACTTATTTTGTCACAGTTTATTTTTTATTGTTCAACTTTGAAATTGGAAGTAATAATATTCTGAAATTCACCCAAAAACAAACACTACAAAACATTTCTCCCATTTTCACCCAATCAATTCTGAATTTTCATTTATTATATATTTATTTATTTTGTTAATTGTAGAATAAACTTGTTTCTTTATTTATTAATTATTCTGTTTAACCCATGTGTAGCTCTCCACACCCTAATTTCATGCATATTAAAATCTGGCCTGCATCTTCATCAAACACAACCTCCTGGAAAAATTTGAAATTTAGAACAAATTAATTACCTTTTTTTATTTTTTTTAATTTATTTTTTTACCGCAATGAAAGAAATGAATTCACAGTATAGTCTGTCTTTGTCTTTGTCTTGTCTCACTCAGTAATCCCCATTGAAGCTGCAGCAGCAGCTGGTTTGTTTGCTACTATCTCATAACCTCCATTTCCTTCTTCTTCATATTCCTCTTCACTGTCTCCAACATCTTCTTCTTCTTCTTCTTCTTCTTCTTCGTCTTCTTCCATCTGATCTGACAATAGCGGCTGGTTTTCTTGCTGATAAAGCGGCCATTGCTGCTCAGGCTGCACCATCAATGGCGCCATGTTGTGATTTACAGCCTTCACAGTTCCATACCCAGAAGAAGTTAGATCAGTCTTGCTCTTCTCCTTGTACAAAGCATCAAGCTGGCTAAAATATGGACATGTCTTCGAATCTTCCGGCCTTTTCTTGTTACTTTCCTTAACTTTTTTGAAATACTTGTTGATGTTTTCCCATTTCTCTTTACATCTCTTCGCATTCCGATTGTATCCAACGCTTCTCATGGCGGCTGAGATCTCTTCCCACAACGGGCCTTTCGGTCCATTTTCATGGTACTTGTTTGCAAGATCAGTACGAAATTTGATCAGAGCTTCAACTTCAGCTTTTGGCCATCTAGAAGAGATTGACATAAAGACATTTTCGCTGTTTTCGGCTGGTTTATTTGGAGTAGTAAGCAAATCATTTGTCGTCGCCAAAGCTAGTGGTTGCGGCGGCGGCGGTTTTGGTCGCTGTTTTGACAGTGGCTGAACCGTCGGTGCTAGCTGTACTGGTGTCTGTTGAGGACTTTCCCGATCTGGGTTTTGTTGTTGGCCGGAAATTTTTTGCAAAAATGCAATGACCGCTGCGTCTTTTGCGGATGCTGTAGACCGTTCTTGGATTAGAATATCATGCTCTCTATTGATTCTTGCCATTTCTTGAATTCTCCAAGATTCTTCACGAACAATTCTGTCGCGTTCTTGTCTCTCTATTTCATCCAAGAATTTATTCTGCAACTGCTCTTGTTTCTTGATTACTTCCTTCGTTAACCTCTTGAAAAAATCTTTCCACTTCCTCTTTCTCGTACCTCGTTCTTCAGAATATTCTTCATCCGACGCAGTCGAGGAAGAGGTAGAACTCGAGAAATGATGCGCAGGAACGTTTGGGAAAGAATTCATTGCCTGCGGCAATGGCGACGGCGTAGGGTTTGCAGCTGGCGGAGTGGCAGGTTTGTGGGCTACAATACTTGTAGGGTTTGCAGCAGCTGATGAAACATTGATATGGGTGACAGAAGTTGGAGGATTAATACTCCATGGAATTGCAGAAGTTGCTTGCATTAGTGAAGCTTGAGATTGTGTTTGTGGAATTGAATGAGAAGGATGATTGTGATGAAGATGATCAAGAGCTTCTAATTGATCGAAAAACTTGTAATGTTTTCCTTCTTGTTTTCCCGTACGGCCTTCTTTGGTTCGCTTGTGATATTTGAATACGTTCTCGAATTTCTCCTTGCATTTCTTCGCGCTTCGATTATAACCAAGATCAGCTAGTTTCCTGATCATCATAAATATTGTAATTGTACAGTTCAAGAACAGCTTTTACTTTTGTTTCTATCCCATCTTAAATCCAGGTAATACAATAATTAAATAAAGTTTAATAACATTTTGACACGTAAAATAAACAAAAAAAAAAAGGGTACAAAATTAAAGAAAAAGAAAAACCTAATCATGAATCAACCATGAGCTCAAATGGGTTCAAATTTTTGGAAACCATAGTTTGGAATCATCAATTTCAGCCGGAGTTTCATCAAAGGAAGATGGAAATTTTGAAAAGCTTGAATAATAAAACCTAGATCACAGAAGCACCGAATTGAAAATCAGTAACATAAAATGATTCAGAAAAACTCTGCTACTAATTCAAAAACCAAGAAAATTTGTGAATAATCATGTATATAGAACGGAATTTGAATGGAAAATGCTAGATCTCTCTATGCATGAAGCTTACTTGAATAGTAAAATTGAATTAAGCATAAAATAAAAAAAATAAAAATTCACCTGGAAACCTCTTCCCACAATGGACCTTTGAGACTTGAGTCTCGAAACAGTTGATCCATATCAGAGCGTATCTTCAAAAGGGCCAAAGTTTCTTGCCTAGGCCACCGGTTTCCACTAAAACTCCGGTCACCTTCATCGCCTCTTGCTTTACTATCTTCTTCGCCAGCTGAATTATTCGGGCTATCTTCACAACCACCACCGTCACGAGCTCCTCCAATTGCTGCTGCCGCAGTGGTGGCTTTAGCATCGGCGGAGGAGCTGCCTAGCAGAGCTGAGTTATCTCCCTGCAGCAGCATAGGACTGTTCTAGCAATTAGAGCTTTAGCTACAGCTATAGCTCTCCAAAATTAGTAATATCACCAAAAGATGGTGAATTCTCTCGAGGGTTTTTATTAAGATATATATGTAGAGTGTACTTTTTTTTTTTTTTTTTCCCAATTTACTTATTGATTTTTATTTTTCTCTCTGTGGGATCACCTGTCAATCTCATAACAAAATTTAAAAAATAAATAAATAAAACAAGATTTTTTTTTTTTTTAATTAATAATCAAACTGCTCTGCTCAAATGGAATCTTCAGATATTTTGTTGTGTACTATTTAAATTATAAATAAATAAAAGTTCACTTGGATTGTCTTATATAATGGGTAATAAAGTAAAAAAGAGAAAAATAATAATAATAATTTTTTAAAATATATATATATATATATTATTGAAAATTTTATCAAGAGAGCAGTGGCAACAGCTGCAGATAGCGACGATGGGATAATAAGTTGGTCCATATGTAGGTCAGCTTTGCTTTTTGGGGCTTTTTGGAATTCAGTGGCCGTTGGGTAGACATTGTGAAATGACGAAATTACCCCTCACATGTATCCCATTGACCTTTTAATCATGCAAGTGCAGGCTAATTTTGAAAATTATTTCATTTTTATATTTTTTAACATTCAGATCAGATGATCCGTAATACAAAAGTTTATTCCGTAACAAAGATTACTTTCATTTCACATCTGGCTGGCCCGGCTTGTGTGTGTTGTTTTACCAAAATGCCGTGTTGATCGTGCACTTTTTTTTTTAAGCAAATAATTAATTAATCACTGGATAATTAATTTAATTTTGTAATTAATTAAGTGATGGGATTGGTCGTGAAGCCACGTGGGCCAAACCGGACAACCACGATGTCAACCATCATGTATTGGCAAATCTTGCAATCAAAGTATCTTTTAAAAAATTTGATATTGTTGTGATACGAATGGAATATTGTTTACATTTAATATTTTTATATATAACTTAAAACCTAAAATTTATCATAATATTAGATAAGTGGAGTACAATTAAAAACAAAAGTTATTGTCAAGACTCATATAGTTAGTTGACGTTATTCATCGGTTAATTTTTTTATTTTTATTTTATTTTTTACATTTAAAATAATTTAAATTTTAAACTTTTTTAGTTTATAATTTATAAATTTTGAATTATAAATTAAAAGTTTTATGTTTAAGCAATATCATATCATAATATTATACTTATTTTATCTGTATGTCATCAAATTCATTAAACATATTAACGGATATGTCTTTATTTTTTATAAAATAAAAAATAAAAGCATATTTTGATCATTGCTTACGGCAAAAATTTATTTGTATCGAAATATTAAACATTGTGATATTTGTTATAAATAATAGAAATATATTTTTATTTATTAATTTTGTTAAAATTAAGAGACCTATTCGTTGTTCTCTCCAAATATTATTATTGTTACTATCTTGTAAAACACAAGAAAATCAAAGTGGTGTATATTGAATGTGGAATTAAACAAGTTAGATGATGGTCATGTTATTAGGCAAAAACATTTATGAGTTCAAGTGGTAGTGACAAATTTTGGTTAGGTTGTGACCTACCATAATAAATGGTATTGAAATTTCGTTGGGCTAAAGATCTTATAATATAAATAAATAATAAATAATTTTATCATGTTTTCTTGAATTATTTGAAAATTTATGGACCATAACCATTCCATTGTAGTCATAGCTAGCTTGTGTGTATATTATAAGTGTTGTTGGGTGTTACTCTCTCCCCATATATATATATATATATATATATATTTTATTTTGTTAAGCCCATGATAATTTAATTCATTGCCTTATTGTAGCCATACATTTGTAGCACTAGCTCAATTATTCATTTGTCATTAATTTTTAGTGGAAACTTCCAATTCTTACAAGTAATTACAATTTGTTGTCTTGAATTAATGGGTCATTTTAGATTTTAAATAATAAAAAAGGTCTTAATTAAATAGGTTCAAGAAATTGATTAGGGGTGTAGTCAATTCAAACCAATTAATTTTAGTCGATTTTGATGGCTTTTCATGTTTTAGTAATTTATTCTTGTTGACTTGTTTGGGATATTAGATTTTATTTAGTATTTTTTAATATTTAAATTGACTTATTGTTAAGTCTTTGTATTTAATAAAATCAACAAGATTTAACTTCTCAATTTGTGGTATTCTAATAAATCAACAAGAATTACTTTATTATTTCAATATTGTAAAAATCAACGTAATTTTAAGTTCCAAAATAATTATATCTTTATTACAAATATCTATATTTTGCAAATATATATATATATATATAAAGTTAATAGTAATTTCTACGTTAAATAATAACTCTACATAAAATTATTATTAAACACGCATTTTTAAAAATACGAACTAAATGCACCTAATAACTAATATATGTACAATAACAACTACCATATTTATTTATAATAAATTAACACTACATATTTATTATTATCGTAAAATTATTGTACCATTTGATATATATAAATTAGGAAAATGTGTTGTATTGATTAATTGAAAAGATAAAAACCTCTTAAAAAGACAAGTCTAGGAAAAAATATTTTTAAAAATAAATAGGAAAATGAAATAGAAAAGGGTATAAACGTAAAAGTGAAGAAGAGGAAGAGGTGGTGAAGGTAGGTAAACATAAAAGAGAAATGGGGCACGGTGTTATAGCTATAAAGGAAAGTGAAGGGTACGCAATTGATAGATAATGAGACTCACATTTTCTTTATGTTTATTTTATTTTATTTTAATTTTTTATTTCTATTTATTTTCAAAATTAATTAATTAAAAATTAAAAAAAAAAAAGACAGTATTTTTACTAGTTTGTTTTATGTCGACCTTTTTTATGTTGCTTTGCTGGCATTAGTTATTAGTTATCTATCTAGCTGGATAGAGATGCTTGCCCACTATCAATGTTACCATTCATTACTAATGTAAGATTTTTTTTTAATTTAATTTTATTGTTTTGTAAGCAAGCATAGAAATTTCTAAGTGCCATTTAGTTCATGATTATGGTTATGGTTGGGTATCCATTGTCTAATCATAGGATGTAAGTTATATAGTTTTTAGAATATGATTTATTTCCATATGATATCTTCAATATATTAACATATATTATATTATATACTTTTTTTTAATCTTTGAAATAAATAAATAAATATATATATATTATATAC
This sequence comes from Cedrela odorata, assembly GCA_035584115.1. Lineage (NCBI taxonomy): Eukaryota > Viridiplantae > Streptophyta > Magnoliopsida > Sapindales > Meliaceae > Cedrela > Cedrela odorata. Next base: position 12,594,827 of record JAXCLQ010000002.1, read on the forward strand.
TTTTTTTTTAATCATTGAAATATATATATATATATATATTATATTATATATATATAGGTTTGGTGATTTAGTAAAGTAAAGATGTAGACAAAAGGAGTTGCTAATAACATGAAGCCCATGTGAGTATACCCTCACATCCATATGCCATCCATGTGGATTGTGGATGTGATGATAATTAACCTTTCTAATTACATTCTTCCTTATTTTATTCCATTCTCTTCTTTTTCCACCAACATTTGTTGCCCATATTTTGTGTTATAACACTTTTCTTTTATCAATATATTAGTGTGTTTATGTGTATATATATATATGACCAATTGAGAAAATATTTAATTAAACACTAAATTATATTTAATTTCATTCATTAAAATGTTTTAAAAGTATTTTATTTTTTAATTTAACCTTAAATTTTTTATAATTAAATCTAATGTTGAATATAAATATATGAATAAGTTTATATAATTATAATTTTTAAAATATCCTTATAAAATTTATTTATTTTTTAACATTTACAATTTATCTAATTATTTGTAAGGATATGATATGTTAAATCACTCATTTTTAAATATTTTTATTATGATGTTATAAATAAATTTAAAAATAAAATAAATTGTAATCTAAATCGTAATTATTTTTTATTTATTAAAATAAAAATAAATATCATAATAAAAATATGACTCTGACTTATCAACAGTAGCTTAGATTATGGTCCAATAACTTGTACTATTATTTAATTAATGTTAATGTTTGAATCAAGAGATAATTAATTAATTAATGTTACCATTATGACTTCCTTCCTATAACAGCCGGTACATATATAATTTCATACATCAATTTAATTTATTTTGTACCACAATAAAAATAAATTATTGAGCCACGTTAATCATGCCCTAACACCTGCATGATTGACATGTATGTACAATTAGAAGGTTTACCTCTTGTCATCATTTCGTGCTTGATGCCTTAATTATTGAAGGGATGTTTAAATTTGAAATATTATAATTTTTAATTAATTCAAAATTATTGTTATATATAATTTTTGTGTTTTTAAAATTAAGAAAAAAATATAATTATAAATATATATATATATATATATATAGAATTAATTATCATTAATCAATTAATTGGTTTCGTTATCTTTTATGAATGAATAGACTTGTTAATGTACAAATTAAGCAAATGATCAAAGACACATTTTTAAAAAAATATATAAAAATCATATAACCACTTTTATACAATTATACATTTCAAATTTTCTTTAAAAAAAATTGAACATTATATATTAGCTTCACATTATAATTTCTCAAAATGATATTTTTTTTACTTATCCGTTAAATTAATTTATTTTTAATAATAAAATTATAAAATCACACATATTATGTATAATTTCAATTTTTTTAAAAAAATTATAATGTTATAATTATCAATAAAGTTAATTTAACAAAATATTTGTAAATAATAATAATAATAATAATAGGTCATTGATTCAAATTAACAAAAAAAAATTATTTTATTTTTCTTGTTCAAATTTATACTATCAATCAAATCAATCATACAAATGAATTCAACATTTTCCTCTCATGTAAAATTCAGTACACAATTGCAAACATATGCACATGCAAGTATACATACAACATAAATTAATAGAACTTCACGACAGATCTTGATGCAAGTATTGCCACTTTCTGATAAGACCAAACATGCATGAAAATAATATTTAATTTAATATACCGTCATGAAAGTTACATAAAATAGAAAATTCATAAATTTGTAAGTGATGTACCAAAAGCTTGTGTCAAACCCTAAATGGCATGAAAGTGATCAAACTATATAAATGCTTGTTTTGCAATTTATAGCCAAACAAGTTGTATACAATTACATAAATTAAAATTTGAAGTACTCCTAGTTATTAGTTATTTGCTGTAATATATCTTTTATTCATTAGTATTTTACATCAATACTATACACTTACATATACACTTAAACAGGTGGAGTCAGAACAAATATATCGAAATAAAAAAAAATTAAAAGTTTTAAAGTCCAAAAAGTATTTCTAAATTTAAAACTAAAATCTTTAAATTTGTTAAAGTTTAACGAGTTAAAATATATTTTATACAGTCAAATTATGATTTTATTTCTGTAATATCCTAAAATTCAAATTAAAGGCATTTTAGTCATTTTACATATTAGAGGTAATTTGGTCATTTTATAAATTTATGTTGAGGTGTTAAAACCGAGCAAACAACATTGTATTAATGCTTAATTAATTATTGGGAGTGATTTGATAACAATTTATTAAGTTTAGAAAAATTTTTCTTAAAATTTTATACGCGTACCTGACCTTCAAATGAAAATTAGTGTTGATTGAAAAATTTGATTGATAAACAATTTAGTTTTACTGAAATAAGACTCAATAAGGATTGATATGAATTAAATTAGTGTCAAATCTAATATCAAACAAAGGAAAATTGAAGTATGAAACATAGAAAAATTTTAAATAATATATTTACCCCTTTTTTTATTTAAGCTTTTTTAATTTTTCAAGAGCAAATGTGTAATTTTTACAAACCTTCATTTCAATTAAAATTTGACAAGAACCAAAACAAGGGATTCATCTTCGTTTTTTTTCAGAGGCTTCGTCTTATCTATTTATTTATTTATTTATTTTAATTTTTCCCAAATTACTCTATTTTCAACCGATTAACCTTCCATTTTTTACTACAAATCACACGTACATGACACGGGCTACACTCTAAGAGTTTTGTTTGAGCGATTCGGTTAACAATTGAGCCGAAAAGAGAATAGTGCTACTATTCATAAATTGGAGATTTTTGAAATTACTTGCAATTCGGATGTCTTAGGGTTAAATTGACCTCTTGGTATGGTTCATGACTTTGTTGTTGTCGTATTTATGCATTTTTTGATAATTTATTGTTCATCACGGGGGTACTGTTCATGACAAAAAATATTGTTTATGACCGAAAATTCTATTCATAACGAAATTACTATTTATCACAAACAATTTTTGCCGAATATACTTGTTAGGTTAGAATTAAACCGATTAATTGTTAGATTAGGTAAAATTAAATTTTGTTAGAAAATATGAGTAATGACAGTAGTGTTTGCATTTAATTTAGATTTTGAAATAACGTGTTATCGTGCGGAATTGGTTAGTAATAGTAAATTAAGTATAATCGATAACTCATGTATTAATCATTAGATTCAAATTGTAGAATAAAATAGAATTTAAAAAAAAGGAGGGGAAACCTTGTTGTATATCAATATTGTTGTTAAATTGTAAGCATGTGTACTTAAATTATTATATTAATAATTAGTATAAATGTGTTATAGATACGCCGAGGGTGCGATCATTCAGTCCTCAGTGATCGAGGTTCTGTTTCATTTTTGGCGACACTTGTGAGTGAATTTTTTCATTCTTTTAATTTTTTTTTATAAAACTTAATGTTTTTCTAAATAAGAAATAGTTTATGTATAAATTGATTTACATTCTGTTTTATATGGAAAATGAGTTCTACTTTGAGTTACAGTTGTATATTGTTGAGGAGTAGTTATTAAGATATTGTTTTGAGGCCAAGAGAAGGCCATTGTGCTTTGAATTGTGTTTTATTTCTATTTCCTGTATTTATGATAGTATATTAATTATTACTTTAATTTTACTTAACCCTAGCCGGGAGACATAAGAGGGGGAGTTTATATGCTTTGAAAGTACATTATGATTTGTATTAGTGAAGGTACCAGTACATGTAAGAAGTAGGGGGCGAAGGGCGGTTTGATTTCTGTCCCGAAATCTGTACACAACACTGCATATTATTCTGTTTTCATTTGACTACTTAAAATTTTAATTCTGAAAATTATTATAATATGCAGTGGATGTCTTGTTAATATGATTTCTGTCTTAAATTGATTGTAAGTTTAAAAATATGTTATGTCGAAATTAAATTTATTTAAAATTTTCATTTCAGTATCCACTCACTGAGTTTTTCCCAAAACTCACCCTACCACATTTCCCGTGAGTGCAGGATTTTTTTCTTGGTGAGGATTCTAGGAGATATTCGTGAAGAGCATTGAGATTCTAAATTCTCCATATAGTCACCTAAGAGTTTATATTGTGGTCTGTTTTGTACATTGGACACGACGCCTAATTATGTATACACATTATGAGTATTTCTTTTGTATATTTCTGCACACATTGATATGTGTGTATATACTATTTTATTTATGAGTGTCCTGGTTTATGTCTGGAATTGTATTGATGAGTATAGAGCCCTTAGTATTTGTATAAGTCATGCATATGATTGGTAGTTCTCTGCATTACAGTTTGCATGTATAGGTTTTTATCCGAAGTTTATAGGGGTAGGATATCCTTACCTCTATACCACAATGATACCAATTTACTGGTATGTGACAATTTCTTATAGAATAAACTTTTTTTTATAGGGTCAGGAGGGCCAAGACTCCTCTCAGTCTTGTTGTAACTCTTCTTGAAAATGACTGCAATATCTTGAGCAATTTTTTTAATTTAACATTTGACCATAACAAAAATGTAATATAAAATTAATGTGAAACTTGTAATAAGATGAGCTATAACATAAAAAAATGTATTCCGTAATAAATTTTAGGTTAGATAACAATGGAGTTAGCACTGAAACTTTAAGGCGTTAAAATGTTAAAGAAGTAAAGTTGGAAACGTAAAGTCTTTAAAAGATCTATAAATTTAAGATAAAATTTAACATCTAAAAGTTCAAACGATGAAAGTCTAAAAATGCATATTTTTCAAGTTTAAGTTTATAAATATATATTAAATGAAATAATTAAATAAATAAAAATATTTGTTGGGGCGATTGGACCTCTCCTGATTGTAGCTTTACTTTGTAAAATATCATTTGAATTAATGAATAATATAATATGACTATAATATGGTGATATAGTGCAAGTAATATTAAAATACAAATGTTATCGTAATAAAGCAATTATTAAAATCAATTTTTGTGCCTAAGATATAATGTGTCAAATAAATTAATATAATATGAATTATATTTGGTTTATATTGAACTACTTGTAATATCCCATATATGTATACCAACTATTCAATTATTGTTGTATCACATTTTTTAAAATTTTAAAATAAGGTGCTTGACACTAAATTATTGTTACCAATATTGAACCTTGTAAATATATGAATTTTTTTTAAAAAAAAACTAATCTTGTAAATATGTGACAAATAATATTATTTGACTATAAAATAACTCGATAATTAACTTAATACGATTAATTGTATGACATTGATAATGTGATAAGTAATTTGACAAATGTAAAATAAATTGACATTGAAAAATTATATAATCTCTTATTCTTGCTAAGTAGCTTTTTAGAATTTCAACCTAACATCACATCTCTAATATGTTCAAACCTAAAATTTTAATGTAATAAATTATGAAAGAATAAATCATTCGCTATAATTTTATTTAAAAGAAAAAAAAATACTAAATTGCTTTTGCATTGATGGGTTCGATAAAGCCCAGTCCAGTTATCCTTGCCCAAAGGCCGATGGGCAGAGACATTTATTTATAGTTGGGTCACTTGAAATGAAAAATATTCTCTTATGTTATGTTGTCAGATCGGAGGAAATTCATTTTCAGCCTCTCACTCACTTAAGTACAGGGAGTTTTGTAGGTAACTCTCTTATGCATATACATATTTACATGTATTTACATGTTACAGGACTGCTTAGGTTTAGGACAATGGAGAGTTTTTTTTTTTTTTTAACATAATACACCTTTTTTTATGATTGTAAGTTGGGGTGGGTTTTAATAGTGGGTTGCCTCAATCTTCTTAAATTTTAAACTACACATAATAATTTATTTTTAAAATTATTTTCACTTAAATTGATTGAGAACTTTTTTTTTTTTCGAAATTGTTAATTTTTACAGCGGATCAAGAATTAAAATTTATTTCATTGATTAAATTATTTCAAAAAAGTCTAAAGATTGGTATACTAATTTTTATGTGTTGAACTAACTCCCTTAAAACTTCATAATTTATGAATTTTTAATTTGATGAAATGCAATTATAAGATTTTTTTAGATAATTTACTTTTAAAAAAAAATAATGTATTTTAAAAAAATTCAAGTCCAAATACTATGAAATATTTACACATAATATTTATGAGAGTCCTTAGCAACTGTGGAACCCAAACCAAATTTAAACTTTACAGGGTATAATAGTAAACAGATGATTGTGAGTTAATTTAGGTGCAAAGTAAATAAAAATAGGATCAGGGGTATTTTAGTAATTTATGTATAATTACTGTAGTAATGTCGAAATTGATGATGGTTAATACTAGATGAAATATTGTAATGTCTAGGTTATAATGCGGTAAACGACACTCAAATTAGATAAGTATTGAGAAAGTTATGGCTCTTTATGTTAATGTATAAAAAACGAAGTCGATTTCTAAAATAGCCTACCTGTAGCAATATGGTTTTCTGTACGCTTTGAGAGCGAAAGGAAGTTCATGATATGTAGCTTTCAATGCATCAAACGGCCACCTAATTGGATAAGTATTAAGAGAGTTGTGGCTCTTTACGCTAAATGCGTAAAAAAAAATAGGTTCGATTTTCAAAGTAATCTACATGTAAAAGCATAGTTTTTCATACGCTTTAAAAGCGGAAGAAAGTTCATAATGTGTAGAGTCCAACACTAAAAACGGCACTCAATTTGGGTAAGGAATGATGAAGTTATTACATTTTTCGTAAAAATCTCGCAAATAAATCGGAGGTGAAAATGGAGTCTACTACAATGACAGATAGTGAAACATAGGTCGGGGCACGGAATGGGACGAAAAATAATAAATTTTGCCTTTGATAGTTATAAATAGATTTGTAGAGTGCATTTGCATTTGCATTTG
>JAXCLQ010000002.1:12601854-12621530 GCA_035584115.1 Cedrela odorata
GAATGGGACGAAAAATAATAAATTTTGCCTTTGATAGTTATAAATAGATTTGTAGAGTGCATTTGCATTTGCATTTGGGAAAAAAGAGAAGATAGAGAGATAGAGAGAAAAAAGAAAAAGGGGGAATAGAGAGAGAAAATAGTTTTGCTCATAACTTTGTGGACACATGTCGGATTGATACACCATTTGTGCCATTAGACTCGTGTTGACAAAAAGAAGCAGATTCCGGTCTTAGACTGTTGGAAAAATCATCGGAACAATGCTAGAACAGTGTCCAAAGTTTTATTGTAACATTGTCAAAAAGTTAGATTTTTTCGCAATTTAACATCAAAAATCAGAATTTTCACCTCGTTAAGACCGGATAAGTTCTTGGTGAGTAGTTTTTCATTTAAAAATCTAAATTTTTATGAATTTAAAAGGGTAGATTAGATAGGGTTTACAATTTGTTAAATTGTGATGGGCTTTGGTTTGGAAGTTATGTTTTGAATAATGTGATGTATATGTTGTAATAAAATTTTTTTGAAATGTATGGTTGTAATATTGGTTATTGTCAAATTAAAAGTTTGGAAAAAAAATTGGTTTAGAAACACTTGGTATGTTAAGTGTTCAACGAAATGCCTAAATAGTCGTAAGTGTTAACATTTTCTGAAATCAATGATTAGGTATGTTGTTATGAATAATGCAATATATAATGTAATGAATGAATTATGAAATTATCTAAAATTCTAGGTAGGCATGTTAGTCGCATACCAAATGTTTGATAAAATGTCTAAATGACGTGTTGGTTGATGAATTAATAATGTGTGACACACGTGTGAGCAAATATGAGTTGTAAACTTTGTGTAACGAGAATAATTGACACATAAGGGTTCATAATGATGATAGGGTACGTAAGGGTCCTCTCAATGCTACTACCCAATATCGGTCATGCTTGATGCCTATTCTTGCGGGCTACGACCTTAGAGAGAATAATGTGTTGAGTACCTATTCTTGCAGGCTACGGTCTTAGAGAGAATAGGGAATTGAGTGCCTATTTTTGCGGACAATGACCTTAAAGAGAATGGGAGTTTTTAAGAATCCAATATCGATCTTACTTTGATGCTTGTTTGTGAGGGCGACGGCCCAACAGTCGATGAGGGTATCAGAGTTCTATTCTTATGGGCTATGGCCTTAGAGAGAATAAAGTAATGAAAATCTATTTGTGAGGAAGATAGTCTAATAGTTGAGAATCAGGATTATATGCTATGTTATGTGGCGTTGTACTATAATTTTATAGCTGATATATATTTTAGTTACATTGTTGGGATATTTTGGAGTATAGGTCAAGAGACCTACTCACTAGGCTTATTAGCTCACTACTCTATAATTCCTAGTTTTATAGGTTTGTCCCAAACTCTTCCGCAGCATCACAGCAGTAGCTCGAGGTATATCCAGACTCTTTGCGGAATTGTTGCATTTTGTATACCTATTGTATAGTGTCATTATTTTAGGCATGGGGTATTTTTGTTTTTGACGTATAACCATGAAGTGGTTATACATTATGATGTACTTATCATTATTTTTGGATTGTTAACATACTATATATATATATATATAATTATCTCACTTCTTTTTATTTTCAAACATTATATAAATGTTAGACTATGTTTAGTAAAGTTATTTTTTTTCTATTCAATTTGCACAATCTATTAGAAATAAAATATTTTATACTTAAAACATGTCATTGTTCATAAGATTGTGAAACCACGGATGGACAATGCATTGCATGGTTGTTAAGGTATTCTCGATGTACAAGAGCTGAACCTAATTGTCAAAATGATGGTATTACTAGGCAACATGATATAAATTGGATGAGCACCTAGTAGCTTAATCAACTTGCGACGTCTCTCGTAAGGTAGAGCCCCCACCTTACGAAGGGGCAGTCATGACTGCAACTTTATAAAATTTTAGTGTAATATAAATAGTAAATTAGGAAATAAAAATTGCTAATTATGGTTTCTTCAAGAATGAAATACAAAAACAAAATATGAAGGAATAAGTTTAGGGCTAGAAAACTTATGGTTTTCGGTATTATTTAATTATGAAATTCTTATTATTTAGATTTTTAAGTATACTAAGAAACCTAGTTTAGTTTTATGAGAATTTGAAAAACTTTAATGTCATACACTAGTAAATCGGTGTTATAATGGCATAGAGGTAAGGATATCACACCCCTACAAGCCTTAAATAAATCTAAACATGTAACTCTGTAATGTAGATAAATATAATCATATGCATGATTTCATAAACATATACTGAGAGCTTTATACCCATCAACATCATGTCAGACATATACCACGATACTCACATACCAAACAATATATGCACATAAATGTACAAAAGACACCTATAATATGTACACATAATTGGGTGTTGTGCCCAATTTATAAAATAAACAAAAACATTAACTCCTAGGTAACTGCATGGAGAATCTAGAATCTCAATGCTCTTCACGAATATCTCCTAGAATCCTCACCAAGAAGGAAATCCTGCAATCACTAGAAACTGTGGTAGAGTGAGTTTTAGGAAAAACTCAGTAAGTTGATACTGAAATAAAAATTTTAAGTAAATTAAGATTCAACATAAAATATGTTTAAAGTTAAAATCAATTTCAGACAGAAATCATACTAATAAGACATCCACTGCATATTATAATAATTTTTAAAATTATCATTTCAAATAGTCAAATAAAAATAGAATAATATGTAGGGATGTGTACAGATTTTAATTCAGATATCAGACCGCCTTTCGCCCCTTACTTCTCACATATACCGGTACCGCCATATAACACAAATCAAAATGTGCTTTCAAAGTACATAAACTTCTCCTCTTATATCTCTCGATTAAGTTAAGTAATAATTGAAATAACAGGTAGCATATTATCATAAATATATAAATAAAAAATAAAATACAATTCAAAACACAATAGCCGTCTTTTACCCTCAAAATCAATATCTCAACAACTCCTTCATAATAATATATATAAAGCTCAAAGTAAGTCTCATTTTCCATATAAAGCAAAATGTAAATCAATTTAAAATAAACTATTCTTTATTTCATAAAACATTAAGTTTTATAAAATAGTTTTAAAGAAATAAAAAGCATGTAAAAATCCACTCATAGATGTTGCCAAAAACAAAACAGAAATCGAATCACTATGGGCGGGGAAGCCACTTCCTCGGCGTATCTGTAACATATTTATACTAATTATTAACATAATAATTGAAGTACACATGCTTAAAGTTTAATTATGACATTGATGTACAACAAGTTTTCCCTCCCTTTTTGAATTCTATTTTCTTTTACAATCCGAAATCTAGCGATTAATAATCAAGGTATCGATTATACTTAATTCACTATTACTAACTAATTCCGCATGATAACACATTATTTCGAAATTTAAATCAAACGCGAACATTATTGCTAATATTCATATTTTTCGGCAAAATTTAATTTTACCTAATCTAATAGCTAATTGATCTAATTCTAACCTAAACAAGCATAATCGAGAAAAATGTCCGTGATAAACAATAACTCATTGATGAACAGTATTTTCGATATGAACAGTGTTTTTGACATGAATAGTGACTATTTTTGAGAAATGCTCATATACGATAATAACAATGTTGGAAATCATACCAAGGGTTCAATTTAACCCTAAGATGTCCGAATTATGATTAATTGCAAAATTTTTCAAATCATAAATAGTGATGCTATTCTCCTCCCAGCCTGATCGTAGACCAAATTGCTCAAACGAAGTTCTTAGAGTGTAGCTTATGTCGTGTACGAGTGATTTGCAGTAATAAACAGAATTTTAATTGGTTGGAAATTAAGTAATTTAGAAGAATTTGAAAAAAAATATTAAAACAGAAGCTTACTAGAAAATGAAGAAAAAAGAAGAAATGAGATGTTTGCTTACTGCCTAGCTGAAATGAAGATTAAAATATGTATAAATTACTAATTTACCCCTAAAACTTTTAAAAAGAAATTAAATGAAAATGGTAAATATATCAATTGTTATTTTCCTACATATATACTATATTCTAAGCTTCGATTCTCTCTCATCTGATCTCGGATTCGACTCAAATTTAATTCATATAAATTATTATCGAGTCCTCTTTCAGCAGAAATAAATCGTTTATCAATTGGAATTTTTAATCAATACCGGTGTTCATTTGAAGGTCAGGTGAGCAGATAGAGCTTTAAGGGAAAATTTTCTAAATTTAACAAATTGTTATCAAAACACTCTCAATAGCTAATTAAACATTAATACATAGTTATTAGCTCAGTTTTTAACACCTCAACATAAATTTCTAAAATAACAAAATTACCTCTTGTGTATAAAATAACTAAAATGCCCTTAGTTTAAATTTTGAGATATTACATTCTCTCCCCTTAAGAAAATTCGTCATCGAATTTAAATTTTCAAGTAGGGTTTAAAAATATTTACCTTCATCTTCGAATAAATGGGAAAATTTCTACCTTATGACATTTTCTAACTCCCAAATCAACTGATTACTCTTGTGGTGTTGCTAGATAAACTTTCACTGAAGGAATTTATTTCAATCGAAGTTTTCTCACCTCTCTATCTACTATAGCCACAGGTTGCGCTTGATATGACAAGTTTCGGTTTAACTCTATTGTTTGTGGTTCCAGGACGTACGACTCATCATAAAGATATTTTCTTAGTATGGATACATGAAAAACTGGATGTATCTTATCCATACTAAGCGGAAGAGCTAACTCATATGCTTTGCCTCTAACTCGTCAGAGAATCTGAATAGGGAAAATATATAACTCAACTTGCCCTTCTTGCTAAATCATATAACTCTTTTAAAAGGAGAAATTTTCAGAAACACATAGTCCCCCTCAAAATCAATTAGGCATGCTCGTGATATATCCTCCAGAGTCTAGATTATCTTCTTTAATTGTCTATTTGTCTAAGGATGGAATGCATTACTGAAATGGAGTTGAGTGCCTAAAGCTTCTTGGAAGGACTGCCAAAACTTTGATGTAAATTGAGAACCCTAATTTGAAATGATAGAAACATATATACCATACAAAGAAACTATATGATCCAGATAAATCTAGGCATACTGAGAAGCAGTATAAGTGGTCTTAACTGGAATGAAATAGGTTGACTTCTTTAATCTATCCATGATGACCCACATAAAATCATATCCTTTAAATGTGCGAGGAAGGCCTATAATAAAATTCATGGTCATTTTATCCCACTTTCATTTGGGTACATTTAAACTCTGAAGTGTACCAGACGATTTCTGATGTTCCACTTTTACTTGCTGACAGGTCAAATACTTGGCCACCAATTCAACAATATCTCTTTTCATGCATTCCCACCAATAAATCTCTCCTAGACCTGATACATTTTTATTTCTCCTGGATACATAATATAAGAGGAAGTGTGAGTTATTTCCAAAAGTTTATTATTCAGTTCTTGCACTAGTGGCAGTACCATTCTATCTCAGCATCTCAATATGCCATAATCATCTATTTTAAAGTCACCGCCTTTACCTTACTTGATACATCTCTTCTTTTAATCTATATACGAGACCAAAATCTAAACTTTTTCAATTTCCTCCACTAAGACATATCTCAGTATTCTTTCTCGAATAACACAACCCAAATCACTACTCATGGGTTCATGATAATTCACCATTTCTATAACATTCACACTAATCTTACTGCGTCTTCCTTAACGAGTATAACACAACCACAATTAGTAAATTTCATTACTCTAAACGTTATCAACATATTCGAGAGGAAATAGTTTCAATAATCTCAAATAGCCATAAATTATATAAAGTAATACATCAAGCATATTTAACAATCTTAATCGAGGTTTCATGCACCTATATTTCAAATACTTGGTTCCAATAGCAATTTCATTTTCACAACTTAACTTAATGAAATAAATTATCTATAGCCAATCAATATAAAACCTTCAGATCCTTCCTTACATGGAACAATCAAAGTTATATTTCATATCTTTCCAGTATCTCAACATTTTATCGATATTTTAGAAAACCATTCCTATATTCATCATAATCATAACTTCACCAAGCAATATCCAACATAATCCTGAGAATTTAATCAAATCATTCATCACTTATATTTCATTATTAAGCTTAGATAATTATTTGAAAAATATAATCATCCATTCACATGTTACAAGTCAATTTCCGATCTATGAATTCATAATATTTCATATACCCTTGATATCACTGAAAACCGTCTTAATAACTATAAAAATCATAAAATTCAATAAATCATAACCAAAGCTAAGTTAGAGAACTTAGTTAAGATCCCAACACTTGTAATTTAAATCCTTATTCAACAATCCTCGGAGAAACAGTTATCCATTCCCTTATATGCCTCAAAAATCAACTATAGGTTACACACTATAACTACAGAATTATTACATGTATATCAAATATATCATACACATATACCTACCTTACTAACTCAATTCTATATCATCATTATCTTAATTTATAAACAAATTAGGTAAATAACTTTTTTTTTTCAATATCTCAAGGTTATTTCCATAATTTCAAACACACTAATATTTCTATAAATTGACCATAAAGCAGGGCATTAAACACTCCCAATCATTTTCACCCAAACTCGGCCTACCAAAAGTCACAACTTGTTCGATTCTCGAATAAAGGGTAAGCACCTAATACATCCCTTACTCAGTAGTTTATCTATATCGATAGCCGAGATTAAGTTACCAAAGATTTTACTCCTATCACCCTATAATTCAAAGACTGGATCATTTGGAACAGAAAAAGTGATCGATTTTTTTTCCTATAATCCACTATCGCATGATATATGGATAACCAGTCCATACCTAAAATCACATCAAAATTTAAAATCTCTAGCAGGATATACATACTCACCAACATAAATAACATAAGATTCTATAATTTTAGAAGCTAATATCACGCTTCCTACAGGAGTAGACACAGCTAAAAGTGAATATAGGGTTTTAATATCTTTGCTCAGACAGTATGTAAAGTATAGAGAAATATAAGAATGAATTGCCCCCGGGTCGAACAAAATTCTAGTATCAATAGCCTTGATGGAAAGAATATATATCACAACCATATATAATTGATCAACCCCATTTATCGATATAACCTTACCTCTTTGACATTTTTGAAACAACTTTTTTTCAATAACCATAACAATTATCGAATCTAATAAACCAACGTCTGAATCCAATAAAGAACTTAATTCTGACTTTACCCCCTATATTTCCATATCAAATTCTAGTAATGACTCTGTATTCACATTTTAATCTAATATAATAAAACATTATATACAACCATCCCATCATTTTAATATTCATTCTCAAATATTACAAGTTAAAATCGTAATTTCTAGACTCAACGTTTCTCATTACATCCACAACACTTTAAAATATATATATATATATATATATAAATGTTTCCATAATCTCTGTTTACAATCTTAAACACAAAAGAAATTCATAAATAAATCACTAAAATTTATCCTCAATCATAGTCATCATAACAAAATTCAAATTTCATATCTTTACAAGTCCTGCGTAAAATACCTTTTTGCCATAATATACTCACCTTTTCTAAAACTAATAATTCGGTAATTTCACAGTTCACACATTTGGACATATCAATCAATTTAAACTAATTTTTTTTTAAAAGAAAAAGTCCACTCTCGATTTAATATTTATAAAAAATTTGGCATCACACTATTAAAAATATAAATTCATCCAATTTTACGAAATAACTAAATTAATGCATTTTTTTCCACTATCATGGTACATAATACCAAATTCAAAATTTCATAAAATCACATCCTATCCACAACACAACATATCTATCATTCTAACACATATTTCGGCAATTCACCGTTCAACACATTTTGTATATTCAAAACTCAACTTGAATCACAAATATTTACAGTTTGAGCATTAAGTTAAAGTCATAATATAGTAAAGCAAAACATCTACTCTCTCATTTGACACTTTTAGTTCTTGGAATCTAGCTCTACCCTGACCTCTACCTCGTCCTCTACCTACTCGACCCTGAGACCTAACAAGTGGCACTAGAGGCCTAGATGAATCTTAGTCTGAAGAATGAATTCTTTGGTCTTTATCGGAATGATTTTAATTTCGAAAATATATAATTTAGCTACTAAAATATAGAAGCACAGTTCAGATAAATTACAATTCATCCTACGACATCTACAGAAAAAAGATGCATTGGATTATCCAGGTACTCAAAGAGGCAACACCTTACGCAAAAGTATCCCAAACATACTACACATGCGAGGCATTACACTTTACTTACAGTCACCGATCCCTAGACCATGCTCTGATACCACTTTGTTACACACTGGTAAATTAGCATTCTGATAGCATAGAGGTAGGGATATCCCACGCCTATAGGCCTCAAACAAATCTGAACATGTAACTCTGTAATGCAGATAAATACAATCATATGCATGATTTCATAAACATATACTGAGGGCTTCATACCTATCAACACCATGCCAGACATATACCATGATACTCATATATTGAACAATATATGCACATAAATGTACAAAAGACACTTATAATGTGTATACATAATTGGGTGTTATGCCCAATTTATAAAATAAACAAAAACATTAACTCCTAGGTGACTGCATGGAGAATCTGAAATCTCAATGCTCTTCACAAATATCTCCTAGAATCCTCATTAAGAAGGAAATCCTGCAATCACTGGAAATTATAGTAGGGTGAGTTTTGGAGAAAACTCAGTGAGTGGATACTGAAATGAAAATTTTAAGTAAATTCACTTTCGACATAAAATATGTTTAAAGTTAAAATCAATTTCAGATAGAAATCATACTAACAGGACATCCACTGCATATTATAATAATTTTTAAAATTATCATTTCAAATAGTCAAATAAAAATAGAATAATATGCAGGGATGTGTACAGATTTTAGTTCAGATATCAGACCGCCTTTCGCCCCTTACTTCAATTATTACGTTAATTGATGTATAACAAGTTTTTCTTTTTTAGAATTCTATTTTCTTTTACAATCTGAAATCTAACGATTAATAATCGAGGTGTCGATTATATTTAATTCACTATTACTAACCAATTGCACATGATAACACATTATTTTGAAATATAAATCAAACGCGAACGTTACTGCTACTATTCATGTCTTCCGAAAAAAAATTAATTTTATTTAATTTAACAACTAATTGATCTAATTCTAACCTAAACAAGTATAATCGAAAAAAATGTCTGTGATAAACAGTAACTCATGGCTAAACAGTATTTTTTGTATGAATAGTATTTTTGATATAAATAGTAACTATTTTTGAAAAATGAAAAAATACGATAATAACAATGTTGGGAATTATACCGAAGGGTCAATTTAATCCTAAGATGTCTGAATTATGATTAATTGCAAAAATTTTCAAATTGTGAGTAGTGATGCTATTCTCCTCCCGGCCTAATCGTAGACAAAATCGTTCAAACAAAGTTCCTAAAGTGTAGCCCATATCGTGTACGTGTGATTTACAGTAAGAAACAGAACTTTAATCGGTTGAAAATTGAGTAATTTAGAAGAATTTGAAAAAAAAAATTAAAACGGGAGCTTACTAGAAAATGAAGAGAAAAGAAGAAATTAGATGTTTGTTTATTGCCCAGCTAAAATGAAAATTAAAATGTGTATAAATTATTAATTTGACCCTAAAACTTTTAAAAAGAAATTAAATGAAAATGGTAAATATGTCAATTGTTATTTTTCTACACATATACTATGTTTTAGGCTTCGATTCTCTCTCATCTGACTTCGAATTCAACTCAAATTTAATTAATATAGATCATTATTGAGTCATCTTTTAGCAGAAATAAACCGTTTATCAATCGAAATTTTCAATCAATGTCGGTGTTCATTTGAAAGTCGGGTGTGCAGATAGAGTTTTAAAGAAAAATTTTCTAAACTTAACAAATTGTTATCAAAACACACTCAATAACTAATTAAACATTAATACATAGTTATTAGCTTAGTTTTTAACACCTCAACATAAATTTCTAAAATAATAAAAATACCTTTCGTGTATAAATAACTTAAATGCCCTTAGTTTAAATTTTAGAGTATTACATTTAAACAAACCAAATATGAGTAACACATACATTATAACCTAGAATAAATCTATCTTAGTTATACATATAAAAAATTTATGTGCACCCTTTTACTTCTCGATAGTTAAGTAAAGCTCATTTCACCATGTATCAAAATAATTAAACAAGTAATCTAAATGTTGTACATCCAATCTGGATCATGTTAATCTTCTCTTTACTATTGCGTCTCAATTTAATGAGTTGTCTACGAGAACATAAAATAAACTAGCAAATGAGTTAAGTTATGAATTTTCACCATGTTTAAGTTTGTTTTAGATTGATTAGTGGGATCAATTAATATTCCTTTTAAAAATTTAGAGCTAGCTTAGCTTCCATTTGGAATAAGGTCCCGTTTTGATAATTATGATATAACTTCCATTTATTAAATTTTGCTTTGTCAAATATTGTAAACAAGTAGATATTTCATATCTTGATTTGAACTAAATTTTGCGGATAATTACAATTCTTTTGATAATCCAATGCACAGGTTTCAGTTTGTCATGATTTGATGCGAATAATACAAAGCATTAGCACACACCAAAAAAAAAAAAAAAAATCATTTGCAGTGAGTGGTGACAATAACCTTACAAGGATATGGTGGGTATTTTATCTCGATAATGTAATAATGGAAGTGGATGTTGCAGAAAACACTTTCATTTGCAGTTCTTTTCAAAAAACAGTATTGCATAAGATTCACATGCTTATTTTTCTTTGAAAATGATGTTCTATCTAGAAATACAAGCTCAGCTCGATATGGATAACTCTCCTTGATTCCACTTATTAGATTTTTTCTAGAATGGTGATACAACTTGTTTTTAAATTTAATCCAGTATAAACTAAGATTTGGTCTATATTTAATAAAATTAAAGAGATATAAAGGCTCGAACTTTGTCAAATTGCCAAAAATTTAGACATGCATACCTATAAATTTGATCTAAACTTACAATCATTGTGGTTAATTTGTAAAATAATTGGATATTCCTATGAGTAATGTGCATATGATATAAGGAAATTCATTTCAATTTGCTGTCAAGTCTAGACGGATGAGATTATTTTACATGGCCTAAAAATGTTTCTATAAGAATCAATGAAGATCACAAGAATTTTGAAGATCCTTCTCAATATCCACGATAATCTTTTAAGATTTATTGATTTATTTACAAGAATCAAGACACTAACATATTCAGTCAAATAATTTGTGAAAATTAAATCTTTGATTTATGCAATTTTGAATTATTATCATTTTAATCTTTGATTATTTTATATAAACAAGGACTTTATAATGTTTTGATTATGAGTGAAAATATAATTTCTCTCTTTTTGTGAACAAATTTTAACGGAACAAGAAAATTTATTAAGAAAATAAAAGAGAAAAACATCATGCTAGAGGGGTTATCAAAATAGGCTACCAAAAACTAAATGAAATAACTAATATTTTGAAATGCATAGATAAAGAAAGATTGAATATGGGAAAAAGAAATGATGTTGGAAATGGTTGCTATATGTGCATGTATTATATTTAGTTCATCGATGTTGACACAGCAATAAATTAACTTCTGCCCCCATGGCTGCCTGGAAAGTTAGGTAAGGGTGTTAGCTTTAGCAACCAGAGAATTCAATGGGGACGCCATTTCAGTATATATTACACTGCCTATTTGTTTTGTTTTTTTTTTTTCTAACTTCAATTTTTTCCATTTTTTTTTATTTTTATTTTTGTGTCTAATTATTTATACTCATCGGAGGAGAAAGTGAAGAATTTTACTGCTCTCTCTCTCGTCCAGCACGCGAATGTCGAATAATTTAGCATAGCTAGTTTTACAGTGGACAAATATGTTGAATGAATAAAAATTCCATTGAAACACTTTATTGGTTCGGTGACGATTATGGGCATATGTTGAATCAAAGGAATTAAAGAGAGCTAGGGTTCACAATGTAACCAGAAAGAAGAACAAGTTGCATTATATTCTGCCAAAAGAAGAAAAAGAGAAAAATTATTAAAGGCCAAAAACATTTGAAAGAAAAAGTAGAAGAAGAATTGATAAAGAAGTTGCATAATTGTAGGAGAAGAACGAAGCAAGTATGTGTAAAAGTGTTAAGGACTGTTTTCATGTCAGTCCCATTTGTTGACAAATTTTGTGGAGTTTATCTGGCCCCAGAATCAATTAGTAAATCTAATAATATAAAGAAGAGAGAGTGGCCTCATTTTTATGCTCTTGGAATATTGGACCGATGAGACCATAGCCATACATTCACTAGCAGATATATAATTCATATCTGACCAAACTTGGATTGAAAAGGTTGTCTTGTATTTTATAATGAAATTTTTTACGATTGATTTTGACTTGTTAGACATTATACATATATATATATATATATATAGAGAGAGAGAGAGAGAGAGAGAGAGAGAGAGATTTAGAATATAATCATGCTGCTCAAATATTACTTTTACGTCTTATTATTTTAAGATATAATTTATTAAACAAAAAAATACAAGATCATAAAAATGACACAAAATTATTTCAAAACACTATTAACCATTTGTATAAAACAATATGTTAATTAATTTAGTTTATTAATTTCCCTGAGAATCAAGTTTCATTTATTATTATTCTGCCCGGGTTTGTTTCCTAAGACTTCTTAATTGAAGTATTTTATTCACTCTTTTCTGCTGAAATTTTATTTTCTTAGTGTCACAATTTGTTGTCTTCAAGATTGATGTAGTATTGACATGTACAACTGTTCAAGTGCCTGAAATCATGGTTAATTTCTTAAATAAGAAAACAAAAATATGGGTAGCGAAATGATAGATGTGAAAGTGTTTTTCAATATTTTGGCTAGCGCAATCATCCATGTTCGCTACCGAAAATCCCATTTGGACATACAGTACTGACAATTTGTTTTCCACATTGATCTGCCAAAGCTCCCAGCAGAAACAATAATAGAGCTAAAAGAATGAAGACTTGCAAATTTCAGCAACTCAATTCAATATTATTGACAAAGTAAGCTATTTTCCATTGTATGAATTAATTTATTTCTTCTTCTTTTTGAAGAATTAAGCTCAATTTGGAGTCCATAAACTCTTGATTTCTTATCTAGTATGCAGTAATCTATTCTAGTTTTAGAGAAAGAAATTCGGTTGCTAATATTTTAGCAAACTTTGGCTACCAATTAATCATATTATAATACATAGATTTCCGGCCTTCAAATATTGTATTCCTTTTCTTGATAGGTATTAATTAGCTTGTGTTCTTTTCTTTTCTTTTCTTTTTTTTCGTTTTAACTCTTATTTTATGTATGAATTGTTAAGAGATAAGGTTGGTAAGGGAATTTAAAATAGGATTATTTTATGAATTTTCTCTATATTATTCTCCTTTCTCTTTGTTTTCAATAAAAGTTGATATAAATATTTTTCTAAAAAAAATGATAATCTTGAAGTGACAAGCACTACATCACATTTTCTCTTTTACTTTTGCTTTTGTCTTCGGCTTTAATTTTCTTATGAATAAAGAGAAATATGAATCTATTTCTTCTTTTAACCAATCCCAAGACTCAGTTATTAATACTTGTCTATTGCCCTTATTATTTTCAGTAGAAAAAAGCATATGCTATGGTCTGGACAAAACCTGAAAAAAAAAAAAAAAAAGGCGCAATTACTGGAAAAGCACTTTCAATAATTACAGGTTCTCGTACGAGTGTTCATTGATTTTATTGGGCAGATTTGTTCAAATTCATATCAGCTCCATCACTTAGCCTATTGTAAATTAATTTTTAATCCGATCCAGTCTACTATACAGTGAAATCTGATTTGATTCAATGAAAATAATTTCTAATCTAAGCCAACTTGATCCTATCCAATACAAATTAAAAATATATATAATTTTAATTTTTTTTCTTTAAATAAAGTAAGATAATTAAAAATAAATAAACTTTAAACAATATACTCAATAAAAAATATAAAAGCAATTGTAATTTTTTAAAGAGTACATAAAAAAAAAACTTTAAAATGTTAAAATTAATCATTATAACAATATACAATTGAGACGTGAAGTTAGTTTTCATGCAGCACTATCACCAAATTTCATTTCAAGATGAATAAAGATAGTCATAATATAATTAAAATAAAATTAAAAAAAAAAAAAATCAATAGAAGTAGACTTTTGTTTAGGCTTACAGCTTAAATCGGTTGAGTTGAGTGAAAAACTAAAAATTGGAGAATTGGAGATGAGAGTATGTACAATAGGACAGAAAATGGTGGAGAAATGGCAAGAGTTAAACGACAAAATAAATAAAATGATGTTTTGTTATATTTTTAATTTTGCTTTGTTTTTATGTTTTTAATATGATTATTGGGTAATGTTAAAAGTGTGAAAAAAAAAATATGTATATTTTATATATTTTTTATTTTTTATTTAGAAATAAATGTAATATATGTTTGAATTGCGTTAACTAAAATGAGCTATCAAATATTTTTTAATATACTTATTAAAATAAGTTAGAAAGTAATTTTTTTTAATTTAAAAATAGTAATATATTATTTTTGACAGATTAGATGGGATTATAGCAAATTTACTATCCAATCTACTGTAAGTATATTTCAGATTTTTCAATCCAATGCAATCTTTTGATATACCGAATTCATTAAAAATAATAATAATAATAATAAGTGCAAATTTACTGTAATCTGTAAGTGGATTTCAGATTTTTCAATCCAAGGCAATCCGTTGATGAACTGAGTTCATTAAAAAATAAATTGAATCGAATTGTTCTGAATAGATTGAATTGTAAACACCCCTAGCTTCCTTTAACAAAAATGGCATGCCCATATGCCAGTCCAGCATTTTCATGAAATAATTAATGGCTTGTTTGTTGTGCCAAAGGATTCCAATTTAGCTGATATAATACATAGTGCTTACCAACTCAAACATCTTAGTGGTTTCCCTATAGCACATAATTGATGTGTACATTTCCAATTAAAACAAACCATTCTCTTGATCCTTGTCTTTAAAACTTAAGTTGAGCCAAACGCTGGGATTCTGTAGGATCTAATTCCCAATTAAAACGCATAGAAGCACTTCAATTAATGGTGCTCAAAATCATGGCTGTCATGTTAGTGCTTGTGATCACATATATTCCTTGCCTGTAGAATTTTGATCTTTTAGCACACTAAGCTAAGTCATAGGTCTTTTATAGAGAAGATTATGATAAATAATCTAATATTAGAGCTTAGATATTAATGTTAAACTCTTAATATCGGGTGTTTAAATTCTCATGCCCGTATCACCAATTTCATGTTACTCAGACGGCAAGTAGTAACAATTAAAATTCGATACTCCTGAAATCACAAAGAGAGCTAGAGGAAAAATATAAATGAACAAGGGTGAGGGTGACGGTAGGGTAGTAGAATCTCACGTCGTCTAAAGTCAAGTGTATGATATTGTTCACTTGAGCTTGAACATTCGGATATATTTTAACATGAGCATAAAGACCTCGTAAAATCATATACAGAGGAATACTTTGTTAGGATTTTTAAGTTTCGCCCTAAATTTTTTGGAACAAATATATCAAATAAGTAACAAATAAAATATAAATGAAGAAAAACACCAATGACACAACAAAAGTATTTACGTTGAAAACTCTGCACTAGAGAAAAATCAAAAATCATGAACGCCAAGGACAATGAAAAAGAAATTCATTATAAGAAAATTTGTTACAACCATACTTGCAAAATTTTTTTCTCTCACACCCAAACTCAAATTATAACAAATCAAACCTAAATCTCAATAGATTTTATAATTTCTCTTATTAGAATTTGTCTACTCTGAACATTAATATTGCATCTTAATAAATTAATACTTCTTATCAATAAACTTTACACTTAATTTCAAATATTGATATTAAATCTCAATAAATCTTTTCCTCTAAAAACTATTTATTATCAGAGATTATATTATGAATGGTGTCATATTACAAGTGCTTCTGACCTCCTTATATATAGTAAATAATAATCTATTTCTTTTAGGAATAGTATTTTATTTTAAGATATTACTTAATCCGCAAAACAAGAATTCTCCTAAAATAATAAAACTACTAACAAAAAATAAACTAGGAAACATTCTAAATATTTGGAATATAAATCCTTATTAAAATAATAAGTTATATATTTCAACTTTTACCTTGACGAGTTTTTCAACTTAATCACTTTCTAGATATTTGGAATATAAATTTTTTTTCACATTCATATATTCCAACCTTCACCTTGACGAGTTTTTTAACTTAAGCACCTTCTAAATATTTGGAATATAAATTGTTGTTGAAAAAGAAATTATACATCCCAACAATATCCATCTTGGCGAGTCAATCATCACAAAATAACCTTTAACATCGCTACATCCATGATAAACCATGATGAAATAACCTCCATGAGTGTGGATCTTGTGAATTTTGAATTGTAAATGGAGTGTTTCTCAAAAGCCCAATATGACTGTGAATTTCTCACAAATGCAACGATGGTGAAGGTTATCTCATCGTGATTTTTGAGATTATTTTATCATGATTTCTCACAAATGCAGTTTTTCTCATAATTTCATTGTGGTTTATGAGGTTATACGTTTCACATAATTTCATCGTGACTTCTAAGGTTATTTCATCATAGTGTTTCTCATAATTTTATCATAATTTCGTCATGGTTTCTCACGGATGCAACTTTTATCATAATTTTATTGTGGTTTTTGAGATTATAAGTTCTCATAATTTCATCATGGTTTCTTAGGAATTTAGTGTTTTTCATAAGCCCTATATGAGTGTGGATTTTGAATTGTAGATTAAATGTTATCATAAGCTTTATATGAGATTATTTCATCATGATTTCTTACAGATACAACATTTCTCATAAACTTTATGTGACTGTAGATCTTGAACTATAGATGAAGTTTTTCTCATAAGCCCTATCAGTGTAAATTTCTCATATAGCATTTCTTACAATCCATGTATGAGTGTGAACCTTAAATTGTAGATGAAATATAATCATAAACTCTACATGAAGTTATTTCAT
The DNA here is from genome assembly GCA_035584115.1 of Cedrela odorata. NCBI lineage: Eukaryota > Viridiplantae > Streptophyta > Magnoliopsida > Sapindales > Meliaceae > Cedrela > Cedrela odorata. The sequence goes on from JAXCLQ010000002.1 coordinate 12,619,138, forward strand.
CATGATTTCTAACAGATACAGCATTTCTCATAAGCTCTATATGAGTGTGGATCTTGAATTGTAGATGGAGTGTTTCTCATAAACTCTAAGTAAGGGCTCGACGAGTAGAGATAATTTCATCATGATTTTTCACGGATGTAGCATATCTCATAATTTCATTGTGATTTCTGAGGTTATACATTTCTCATAATTTCATCGTGGTTTCTGAGGTTATTTCATCTTGGTTTCTTTTGAATGTAGCGTTTCTCATAAACTCTATATGAGTGTGGATCTTGAATTATACATGAAATATTTCTCATAAGCCTTACATGAGTATGGATTTCTCATGTAGATATGAGTATGGATCTTGAATTGCACATTGAGTTTTTCTCATAATACCCTATATGAGTGTGGATTTCTTATGTAACGTTTCTCATAACGTGGTTTCTAAGGTTATTTCATCATGGTGTTTATCATAATTTTTTGTGGTTTCTTACGGATGTAACGTTTCTATGTAATGTTCTCATAAGCTTTATATGAGTGTTGATCTTGAATTATACATTGAGTTTTTCTCATAAGTTCTATATGAGTGTGGATTTCTCATGTAGCGTTTGTCATAAACTCTATATGAGTATAGATCATGAATTGTACAGAGAGTGTTTCTCATAAGTCAAGTATATGTGTGAATCTTGAATTGTAGATAGAATGTTTCTTATAAACCCTATATGAAGTCTAAATTAGTGTGAATCTTGAATTGTAGATAGAATGTTTCTTATAAACCATATACGAGGTCTATACGAGTGTGGATCTTAAATTGTAGATAAAGTGTTCTCATAACGCCTATATGATTTTTCATGCAACGTTTCTAATAAACCCTATGTAAGTGTGCGCCTTGAATTGTACTGTTTCTCATAAGTCTTATGTAACAGGGCGACGGACCCTATGTGATTATTGATCTTGAATTGTAGATGGAGTATTTCACATAAGCCCTATGTAAGAGAGCGACGGGTGGAGGTTATATCAATCTCTATTGAATTGTAAAAAGACGAAAGGGCTCTTGAATTGTAAGAGGGTGATAGATGGAGGTTACATCAATCTCTCTTGAATTGTAGATGAAATGTTTCTCATAAACCTTATATAAAGGCCCGACGAGTGAAGGTTATATTAGTCTCCCCTCTGATCTGTAGAGGTTATATCAATCTTTACTCTTAGAGGAGGTCCCAACGGGTGAAGGAGTTGTCTTGGTCTGAAATAACGGTATGCAAAATTGGTTCAAGTTTTAATTTTACTTAGAACCAGAACTTACCCTAAATAATTCGGTTCCTAAATTTTGAAACTGGAATCTACCCTATTGAATAAGTTATCATTTTTTTTTAGTTTCAATTCGATTCTGATTCCAGTTTAGTTCCAATTTAAAAACATAGTACTTTGTTTATCAATTATATCAATTTTTTTAATTTTTAACTTCATAAAAAAAATTTTAAAAATAAAATCAATTAAATTAAATTATAAAAGTATTGTATACATGACAAAAAAATTGAGTTAAAAAAAAAAGAAAAAAATAAGTTATTAAAGTTAATTGGCATACGATAAATTATTGAAAAAATATTGTATCATTAATTAAGTTAATATTACGCATCACTAAAAAGATAAATTTAATTTTTTTTTATGATAGTACAATTATACATCTAATAATATTATACCATGTATATATTTATTTATTATAATTGTTAACTTGTTTGAAATTTTTAAAATAAATATATACACATCACGATTTTATTAAATTATTATACAAATAGCATAATAAATTAAGTTAAATAAAAAATTATAAACACATTGATTAGTTTTTTTTTATACAATTCAACGAATAAAGAGTGTTCTCTTTAATAAATTGTGTAACTTTATATATATAGTTCAATAATTAAGAGTTTGTATTTAAATATGAGGTGGAGTTCAATTCTTTTAACTTCAAAAATAATTTTTTATTTTTAAAATCGAACCGATTTTTTATTTCAGTTCCGGTTCCACAATCTTGACGACTCTGGATCAAACTGGAACCATTACAAACCCCTAACATGAAATAACGAATCCCACCGCGATGTTATGGGTCGACTCATGTACCACTTCTAAGAACAAATATTCAGCCTAAAAAATTAATCTATTAGGCGGAGAAACTCCTTGCATATGTAAACTCATAAACCTTCTCTTAACTAATTAACGTGAGACTCCGACGGGAGCTCAACGACACAGTAAGTTCTTGGTCAACACAACACAACTTGTGTGTCTAGTGGTCCTCTGTCACAGACTTAGAGTTGTGGTGCGCCACAACATGCTAGGAAGTTTGAGTTGTGTGGGCTCTTGTGTTTTAGCCAAACACTGCTAGCATAAGTTTTAGTTGGCTAAGTATCCTAGTG
>JAXCLQ010000002.1:12630677-12649803 GCA_035584115.1 Cedrela odorata
TCTTCAAGTGGGGGAGGTTTGTCACGGACTTAGAGTTGTGGTGCGCCACAACATGCTAGCAAGTTTGAGTTGTGTGGACTCTTATGTTTTAGCCAAACACTGCTAGCATAAGTTTTAGTTGGCTAAGTATCCTAGTAATGCACAAAATATGAGTTTGAGTAGACATCAAACTCCAAAGTCCCTAGAAAGCCAGGAGTGTTGGCTTTGCACTATATAAAGAGTGTTTGGCAGCGTATTGCCATGATTATTCATGAGTGAATTCTAGAGTAAGTTGTGTGAAACTCGTTCTAGAGAGAGAAAGTCTAGGATTTTCGAAAAGGCCTTCATAAGGGTGTTATGAGTAGTCTTGTTTCCTTTTTAAAGTGATTAATAAAAAGGTAGAGGCGTGTGGCATTCGTAATTTAATATATTACTTGTGTTGGTGGTTGTATTGCTTTGCTTTGTGCTTGTGTTGCTTTGCTTTGTGCTTGCGTTGCTTTGGTTGTGCTTGCTTGTGTGGCTTATGTAAAAAATTTGTGCGGAAAGTGGAGTGCTGATCAAGGTGGTCTTGAGCATCGCGAGGTTGGCCGCATAAAAGAAAAGAGCCCCCATGACATCCTTTATACCTTGTCTAAACGTGGCAAAAATTGCTGTGTTTGGAATTTTCGGTGGATGAATATTTTGAGATAAAATTTGATTTCACTTTAATATTATATAGTTGTAATTGTCAATTACGGGAAAAGTGCTTTTCTCTATGGGAATTTTGAGTGCTTACAAGCTCTATATATTGAAGAGTTTCCATCGAATCTAAAATATACACCCCGCCAGAAGCAAAATACATTGTGCGAAATGAAGAGCTTACTCTGCAGAAATGCTGTCACAAAGAGCCAAAAGCCTTACATCGCCATGCTTCTGATCCAGTTTGCTTATGCAGGCATGGCCTTATTTTCTAAAGCCGCAGTAGCTAAAGGAATGAACCCTTTTGTGTTCGTCGTCTACCGGCAAGCTTTTGCTACTCTTGCCTTAGCTCCATTTGCCTTTTTCCTTGAAAGGTTGCTTAAAATTATAATTACAGAACATGTTTTTTTGTGTGTGTGTGTGTTTTTATAACCATTTATTAATAGTATTTTGAACATAATTTGCAGCCAAAAGACCTCACCTTTGTCATACCACTTACTATGCAAGATCTTCTTGGTTTCATTATTTGGGTAAGTGAATTGATCAACTTTAATTTCATTTCTCAGCCGGAATCAATTTTCCGTTTGATGAAAGTCCCAACTGATCTTTGCATATTTCACATCTGCACAATGTTTCTTATTTGCACAAATTTCAGGCTCACTCTAAGTTTAAATCTCTACTATGTCGCAATCAACTATACTACAGCCACATTTGCCGCTGCCACAACCAACACAATTCCTGCCATCACCTTTGCCCTTGCCGGTTTGTTAAGGTAAAAACTAAATTCAATTTCTCACTTGAAATTTCTTTTTCCTAAACAGAAAAATAATCATAGTTTCCAAAAATTTCAGAATGGAGAGGATTTCCATAACACGGTTGCATGGAATTGCCAAGGTTTTGGGCTCTGTTGTAAGCGTTTCAGGGGCTTTAGTTTTAGCTTTTGTTAAGGGGCCTCCTCTGAATTCCAAGAACTGGCACCCTGAAATTCATAAGCAAATTTCAGATTCATCATCAACATCAAAAGGCTGCTCCATTGGAGAGTGGATAAAAGGTGCTCTAATCATGATTTCAGCCAACACAGCTTGGTCTTTGTGGCTTGTTTTGCAGGTATATTTAATTGATTACACAGATATAATTAGTTTTTATTTCTATGTTCAATGTCATTAATATTAATTCATGTTCATCTTGTTTTTACATATGTATTTAGGGTCCAATTATTAAGCAATATCCTGCAAAAATACGTCTTACCACTCTGCAATGTTTCTTCAGCTGCATACAGTCTGCTTTTTGGGCTGTTGCAGCTGAGAGAAACCCATCAGCATGGAAGCTTGGATGGGATATTCATCTTTTTTCTGTGGCCTATTGTGTAAGTTTTATTCATTGCCACTCTCACATCTAACACAAATACAATTGGCTCATTTATCCAATAAATTTTTTAAATTAAAAATTCCTATAAGCATGATAATCTAACACAATTTTCACCCGAAATTGCATACCGAATATTTTTATCTCAAATATATGACGCTGATTTAAAATTGTCCTATTATTTACTACATTGTCCTATCATTTAGGTAGGAGTGTGATTATGATACAATTTCAAAAAACTAGTATATATAATTAACAAATGAACAGCAAGCACAATAGGCAATTGCACCATCTGTAAAGTGGAAGACTTTTTGCCCCAAAATTTGCCATGATTCTCTACCAAGGACAAAAATATATCTTTTTCGTTGATCCTTTCGTTGCGGTGGTAATCATAAATTGGTTATGACTTCAATGGAGATATATTGCGCCCAATCACTTAAAAAATGACAACTTCTTGTATGCATACATGCTTATTGATGATCAAAAACACGCGCCACAGGCATATAAAAGTGTAAATAAAATAAAATGCATGTTTGAAATTTAAAATTTTTGCGTATGCAAATATAGTCACTGCAGCTGACTATTTATTTGAAATATGGCAGGGAGTGATTGTCAATGGCATTACTTACTGGCTACAAGTTTGGGCTATAGAGAAAAAAGGACCTGTTTTTACCTCAATCTTCACACCATTTGCACTTATTATAACTGCCATCTTCTCAGCGTTCCTATGGAAAGAAACCCTTTATTGGGGAAGGTCCACATTTTCCACAATTATTGTCACCCACACACACACACACACACACACACATATATATATATATTTATTCTCAGATGCGGAAATTTGCACGAGTAAATTTAAATTTGAGACTATGCAGCATTTTTAACAATTATATGCCCAATATTTAGTTCAAATTCAAATTTTATAACATACAAATAAATAATAATAATGATAATCATTACGATTCACGACTACAATGAATTTTATTAGAGTTTAATATTATTGAAAGTGATAATTTAATATTGTGCATTTGTATTTGTTTCCGTCTCTTCTGAATATGTTTGAGCTTGGGCTTTTTTCTTTCTTATGTCTTTATTCGACTTGATCTACGTGACAATAGTATCAGTCTACGAGATGGTGTTCGGGCCTTGATTCTATTTGGTCTACGTAAGAATAGCATCGGTTCTACGAGAGGACGTTTGGACCTTGGGCTTCTTTTTCTCTTCTGTCTTTATTTAATTTGGTCTACATTACAAATCGATTTAGAATCGGTCTATAAAGATGGCCTATTAAAACTTAACCTTATTGTTTGCTTAACAAATTTTACTTGTGATTGTAACATTACTCTATACATATACATGCTATAAGACAATGTTTTGCACACAATCTAATCTGTGTATTAAGTTGACTTTGTTTCATTAGTGAACAATTATGTGACGATAATATATAGCATATGAGAATTTGACAAAGCTCCATTTTTGAATGTGTGTGGCAGTGTTGGTGGGGTTGTTTTACTGGTGGGTGGTCTCTACGGTGTGTTGTGGGGGAAGAACAAAGAAGAAGAGATCAAGAGAGTAAGAGGAAATAATAATAATGATGAAGAAAATTCTGAAACCAAAGAGGAAATCACATCGGAGAGCACTACTACAAATCACTGACTCTTTGATGTAATAGCTAGAAATGTAGTTAATTGCTTTGATAAAGACATTTCCACCGTCAGAAAATTTCGCATAAATAGAAAAAAAAAAAAAAAAAGATTTAGCACACGAGTCTTCATTGGTGCTAACAGACTTGGGATTAGCTATATAGGTATATAGTTTGCCATGTTTTCAACCTTTTTTATATTTTTTTTTTGTTTTTTTTATTTTTTATCTAACTTTGTATTTTTCATTTTATGACTATATATCTAAATATTGCAACTAACAAGGCAGAAAAAAAAAATTAATATTTTCATATTGCAAATTTATTAGGACTTTATAAATTTCATCGAATTTTTTTTACAATAGTAAGTATATCGCTTTTTTAATTTATTTATTAATTTTTATATATACAATAGTATGATAATCAATATGACATTATTAATATAGTTGCTCGTTAAACTAGTAAAATCTCTTAAAATAATATAAAAGATTTAAAATTTGAATCTTAGATTGTGATTATATTTCAAAGAAGATTATACTTCAAAGAAAAAAATTAATTTACATTTTATATAATTATTTTGTAGTTGCAAAGATAAATATTGTTTTATAAAAGTATTCTTAGTATTAACGGTCAATTGACGGTTAACGATAATTATATGGAAGATAAGCGTGTAATTTTACAAAATTTTTTGTAAACATAATTTTTTTATAAATTTTAGGAAAGGTATGTGATAATTTTTCTTATTTTTACTGTCATCTTTTTTCTGTTTTAAGAAGATAAAGTATAACGAAATTCAAATGAAAAATCATAGTGTCGGCTGATTTTGTATATAGGACAGCAGTCAATACGAACAAGGAACTCATTATTGCAACCTTGTCAAGTTTTATTTGTGTGAGTGTCACAAAAGGATGTATTAAATAATATAAACTACAATTATTGTTACATTTTATGTTTTATGTATTATGTTTTATGTTTCAAGTTTTGTACTTAATATTTCAAGTTTTGTATTTTAGTATTTCAATTTTCAATGTTTCAATTTTATGTTATTTATTTTAAATTTCATATCAGAATTTTTAACTTTTTAATAAGATGTTTCAAATTTTATGTTACAAAAAAAATTAAATATAACTATATATCCAATATATTGTTTTGTAATCAAACCTAACTGCAAATAATATAACAATAAATATGAATGATGTTAAGCTGAAGTGCTAAACTAGTTGATTAATCGTCACATAATTAGGAGTTATATTTTATGGTCTATCAGAGTTTACAATAATTTATTATCTCTAATTCACTTTCATTTTATCTTTTAACTTTACTCTTAAAACATACTAGAAACATTATAATATGAAACGAAATCTTAATCAAATCATATAAAAATAATTATTTCTACCAATTTTATTAATGCTTGTGAGCAGTTTTTTTTATATTATAATATTAGATTATGTTTTCGTTACACTGTTGAAAAACTTACAAACCATAAATCTCAATCATTGAATAATTTTAATGACTAAAATTCTTGGACACTTAATAATTATATTATAATATTGGAGCATGATTAGCTATCTTTTAAAATTACCTAATTTTTTTACAATAATTTTGAGTTATAAATTAACAATTTACCAAGAGTGAGGATTTAATAAAATAAATACTTAAAAAAATATAATTATTAACTCATTAATGTCTTTTTTTTTCCTTGTCCACAACTTTTGGCTCTATTTTTTTTATTTATTTCATCTTTTATACCTCCTCTCTCTCTCTCTCTCTCTCTCTCTCTCTCTCTCCTTAATTATTAATTTAAACATTTTTTCTCTTTCCTTAATTATTAATTTATACATTTTTTCTCTCTTTCCTTAATTATTAATTTATACATTTTCTCTCTCCTTATTTTTTGAAGTTATTAAATTTCTCTTTCATCGTTCTCCTTCATTGTTTTCATTTGATCTCTTCTTTACCTTACAATTTTTTTTGGGTTTTTCTTTCCACAAAATATTTTTCTTGTCAATCAAAAGCTTTTATCATCAATATATTTGTTGGGAACCAACCCAAGGCATAAGAAAAATAAGAAAAAAAAAAAAGGCTTCACCATCTTGAATTTATTAAATTACAAGAAAAATCCTTATTTATCTATAATTTATTGATTCATATAAGGGTAAGCATATGTAAACCCTATTATTTGAACATAGGTGTAGAATAATCATTTAATGACATCTATTTTTCACACATTTATTAATAAAAATTAGTTAACACATTTACGAGATTTAATTGAGCTTAAGTCAACTCATTATAAGAGATTTAGTATGATGAAAGTATTTATTTAAGTTGTATTTAGCATATATTGAGTTTTTTTGCATATTGTCCTACGCTAATGCATTCCCTAGTCTCAATACATATTGCCCTACGTTAACGCATTAGCATATTATTTGCCTGAAAGGTAGACAGAATTAGTTCTAATTAATAAATATAAATTACCAAAAAAATTAAGTTTTTGTGAAAGAAACTGTGATTGAGCGGGAAATGTCGATACATAGAACTGATGAGATCGATACATATACCAAAGTATTGATACATTAAAGATACAAGTCGATACTTAATGAACGGATTAATGCTTATGAAGAAAAGTATCAATACTTAGCAAGTCAGAGACTTGGGAAGAAATTACAAGTTGAATCAGATCGATACCTTTCTCAAAGGTATCTATACATAGCTAAATAGAGAATTTGAAAATAATTACAAGACCAACCATATCGATACTTTCAAGTATCGATACATTTCAAAGAGATCGATACATAAAGGCAAATATATTGATACTCGGGGTTTAAGGAATTTTCAGTATCGAATTTTTAAGAAACGAATCGATACATAGACCAAAAATATCGATATTCAGCCCAAAAGTATCGATACCCAGTTCAAAGGTATCGATACATAATGTAAATTTGGTAAAATTTGACAGATAATTTGGTCTTTTCACCCACTTTTATAAATATTCATTAGGGGAAATTTACACCCAGTATTTTTGTATCCATTCATTTCCCTCTCTCTAAAATACACTTATCTTTCTATCTCTTTGATTTTTTTACAGATTTCTTTAAAACCTTGGCTTATTATTACAAATGTATATTGCCAAGTGATTAACCAATCTTTCATCTATAAAGTTATACCAATTTTGGACTGGAAACAGTAAGGAAGGAACTAGAGTTTTAAAGGGATTTAAGAGTTTTTCGTTTAAATCGATGAATTAAGGTTTATACGGATTTCTACAGACTAAAGGTAAGCTTATTAATCTATTAGAAATTTAATTTTTAGATTTTTTAGCATATTGAAAACCTAGGGTTTACTGTTCCTCTAAAACTTTATTTTGATTTCATATATGAAATGTAAATTTATGTTAATATGCATTAATTTGAGTATGTAATGGCCACATATGAGTTAGTTCGCGTTTAGAATATGTATATTCATTTAATACGAACATGTGAACTTAGGATATTTACGACTATGAGATTTTATTGTAAAAAATTTGATAAATGACTTCCATTTATTAAGCCTCGAGAAATGTGTCACGTGTCAACTAAGAAATTCTATATATATTTTTCACGAACATTACATTTAGTGTATTGTATTTAATTATTTGAAACCGTAGAATTCATTATTTTATGCATAAGTAGTATTAGGCACAAAGATTCAAAGAGAATGACCTAGTGTGCACGATGATCAATAGTAAGAGTGGTTATCTTCCCCTTGTTGTGAGTAAATTTATACATATATGAATATGTAAATATATATATATGTGTTATACATATATGTATTGTTTGTGTGTTAAACAATTAATTTTTTATTATTAATGTGAAACTTGAAATTGACATATTTTTATATTTTAAATTGATATTAGGATGATTTATATATTTAGTCTGTTGTTAAAATTTTATACAATATACATGCTGTAATGGTTGAGTAAGCCTGATTTGTTTATATGATTTTAAATCATTGATTGAAATTGATTTATTTTTATGCATATATACTAGTGATTAGGCCGGTAAGGCCAGATATTGTTGTATGGCTAATGGGCCATTTTATTAACTGTATATACAGGGAGATAACCTATGGACGAACCTATGAGAAGCTGCATAGGTGAGTGGAGCCGCAGTAGGGCTGGAATAAAGGAGAAAGGTCATGACATGCTTACTATGTGCTGCACATATATGTACGGATATAGATATCCTATGAAAAGTCTTGACGGCTTGATAGTGATATCGTGGACTTGAAGGATTACGAGGACAATCATTTTGTCACCAAGTGACTACTCGAGACCAATATCAGTGAACGGTTAATGATTTTTATAAATCCATGTTTTACTTTAATAAAATGATTTTCATAAAGCATGAGAAATGATTTAATATTTTATTTGCATTGCATATAGTTTTATGTATAAAAAGGCTCACTAATAGTTCTCGACGTTGCCTCGGTTAAGGTAGCAGTTGAGAAGTATAGCTAGCTCAGATAATTTGTTTAAAAACTGTAGGCAAACCAATGAACTATTTTCTAATTATTTGTTTTAAATTAACATGCCTATATATATATATATATATATATCTTTACGAGTACATGTGGAAGAGATCCCAATATCATAAATTTGAAAATGCGTGTGCATGTATGTATATATGTATGTACTTTATTTACTCACTAAGTATAGTTGTATACTCATTCTTCACCATTATAGCTTTCAGGTTATGTGCGTTAGTTCTCCCTAGACTAGTGGTAGAGGTAAAGACCCTACGACGCTCCGAGTATGTTTCTTCTTGACTCACATGTGTAATTTATCCCATTAGATAAATGTAATTGAATTTTTGTAATATAGTTATAAACTAAATGTTTGTATAAATATTTATCGTATTTGTTTAACCCAAATGAAAATGATTTCTATATTGATATTTATTATTTGATGTGTTATGGATGAATTGATTATGGATAATCAATTCTTTGATAATGATCCATGGATGAGAATTTTTATTTGCAAATTGTTTTCAGGTTTTGGAAATTGACAGGAAAGTCTTTCAAGCTCTCTTGATATATTATGGGTGTATAAGGTGTATCATGAAGGTCTGTGGCGATTGTCATAGGTGGACCTTAAGTTCGGGGCGTGACAGCATAAGTTCCGGGTAGATCTGACTTCTTGTGGAACTAGACCGGCCGATTTGGTTCCTGATTTGAAATCAGTTTGTTTAAGTTCGGTTCTAATATTAGAAATAGAAAACTGATTTATTTCAGTTCAGTTTTGATTCTCTATCTTATAGAACTGAACCGAACCCGACTCATCTGACTTAGATTCGACCCAACAAAACCCAACTCAAAAAAATAAAAATAAATAACAAAACCGACCTGACCCAGATTTTTGTTTTTACTCTTCTCTCCTTCAAACCAATTGTGATGTCGCTCTTCACTCTTCTCTCCTCTAGCCCCAAACCCCAGCAAGCAAGCTTCATCTTCATCCAAAAACAGGAACATATTCCTATTTAAATCCCTCTCCATCTCTTTGTTGACTGTTCTCTCTCTCTCTCTCTCTCTCTCTCTCTCTCTCTTGTGCGCGCGCATGCACGCGCGTGAGATTACTCCAAAATCTGTAAACTGTAAGCACTCTCGTCAAATATCTCTTCGTTTTTATCCATTTCATATTTTCATTTTGTTTTCAATGCTATAAGTTTTGAGTTTATCAGTGGTTACTAGAGAGGTTTGGTAAAATTGGTTTCTAAGCTTCAATTATTAAGGTTTTATGGATTCTTGCGTAGGTCAAGTTTTATGGGTTTTATACTCTATAATTGTTCAATATTGGATGCAGTTGTGCTTTCTGATAATGATAGTCTCTGCATAAATTTGTAAGTTGGTCAAATATTTGTGAATGTCTCTTTTTAAGTTTATCAATTTATATCTCTGACTTCATTAAAAAATTAAAGAATCAAGTACTAGTTGAATAACTCAGAAGCTTATAATATTAGGCAAATGATTCATAGTATAGTGAGTTTTTTTCTAGATTACAAAATGAAACTATATGATGAATTGCAATCTGTAAATAAAAAAATTGTTACCTACCTAAATTTAGAGGTATCGTTATTAGCAGACGTTAAATGTCTATTACCCTTGGATAATGCTGCTAACTCAAGGTTTGTTATGGTCGGTTAACAATGAAGAAAATTGTATTGGCTAGGCTTTCTTTTTATATATTTATTTTTTGAAAGTGGGGAAATTTTGAAACATATAAGAGCTTATACAGTTGGAGGCAAAAGTTTTCATTTTATTTGTAATCAGAATTGTGCTCATAGAAAACTACATATGCATATAGAATTTATGTTCCATTATAAGTTTTTATGTTTGAGTTTTAACTCTATTTTCTATAAATTGTGATTCCTAGCCTTCAGCAACAGAGATTAACCCCTATAATTAGACCAGAAGTGGAAATCCTACAATTTTTTTACCAGATCGAGCATTTTGCTTCATCAGTGGAATGATAGAATGACTGCTTTGGCTTATGTTACTCATCTTGTTGGAACTTGTGTTTTTTTACCCTTCATGTGTATCTCTTATCAAATTAATTATGCTTATAATCATTGAGATGTACAATTCAATGAATGTCTTTTTGGTTTTCATGTAGGTAATAATAATTTTGAATCTTTTGATTATTTTATGCTCATTTGATAAATAAGGTACCATATTTTTGAATTGGAATAAAAAAATGAGGTGCCTTATTAAACATAGTAGGCTTCGGTTTTAAAATTTAGGAATCGAATTTATTTAAAGTAGGTTTCGTGCCGAGTAAAACTAGAACCAAAACCTATTTTGAACACTTCTAAATTCATTTTTTAATATTAAAATGATTTCTTTTAATAAAATTAAATAATGTGCAAAATATAATATTAAAGAATATCAAAACATATTTATTTTTAGAATTTTAAGTACAGTATAATGCATACACATGAAGATATTATAATTTATGCAGACATGTTATGGAGTGATAAGAACAAGAAAAATATAATGAATTAAATGATAAATTTTTAATTGAGCAATGAGAGAGAGGATAAATTTTTAATTGAGCAATGGGAGAGAGGACAGAAAATATATATAACAAAAAAAAATGGACAGGCCGTGAACAAGAAAATAGAAAGGAAAAAAATAAGAGAATTAACCACATTAGTTAACAATATTTATCATTTATTTTATTCAATCATCACCCTTAATAGGTTGTTAATCTAAGGACTGAAAATTAATGTAATTAATTGTATAATTTTAAAGAATAGTTGATCATGCCCCTATGATATAATATAAAAAAAATATTGGACAATTTTTTATACAATTAAAGTCTCTCCAAAATTTGCCTTATTTAATAATTTTCTCTCTTATAATCTATCTCTCGCACTCTTCAGATCTATACTTAAATATTTAGACATTTTCAAAACTGCTTATTGAAAATAGCCGTAAATACAATAAAATAAAATTTAATTTGAAATTTTAATTGTTCTTAAAAAGAGAAATTTTAAATTTTTTTTCTTGTTTTCATGTATTTTATATATATATATATATATATATATATATAACTCATATCTTGGAGATTGAAAGAAAATAATTGACAATTATAACAAAAGTGTTGCATATTGCAATGAAAAAATTAAGAAAAGTTAAAAAAAAATATATATATATATATATATATGGTACAGTTTTAAAGTTTTACATACCTTAATCTTACCTCATTATAATAGGAGTAAATTTGATCGAAAATAAGTTTATATATTCAAATTATGTTATAATTAGGGGTTAGCATCTTCAGCTTGATTTGATTTAAATTTTAAATCGATCCAAAATTGTCGGTTATTTATTTGGACCAAACCGATAGTAAAAAATAAACTGAATTGAACAAAATTGTCAAGTGGTGATTCAGTTTGATTCAGTTCAACAGTATAAATTAAATCAAAATTATATATAAAAAAAACTAATTTTATTGGCTCTAAACTCAAATTTTAAAAATTTTGTATTAATTAAATTTAAATGAGTTATTATTTATTTATTAAAATAAATAAAATATAGATTTTAAAGTAACTAAATCAGTTAAATTTTTATTTGATTTGATTTTTTTTTTCAAACCGAAATCAAACTAATAATTTTTTAAATTGTCTGTTTGATTTGATTTGGATCGATTCGATTAAAAAATATTCACTGTCGTTATAATGTTCTAATTTAGTAAAATCTTGATAAATATCATACTAAAAAAATACAATAATAATAATTAAAAAAGAAAAACATGCATAATGAGGTGTCGAGATAACCGCTAACATTTTATACAAGAAGTCGGACCGGACCAACTATGTTGATTTCGTATACTTAGAAAAGGATGTGTGTGCCCTCTTTCCTAATCCATTAACCATTAAATTCAGTTTATAAGTCGGGCCCAGTATATTTAAACGAAACTGAATTTTGGGTATGTTTCATAACTTAGTTTGATTTGCAACGAAAGCCAGCCTTACCCTTGGAGTATCCCAACATTGGTGAGGACTTTCTCGAGAAAATTACTTGTAATTGAAAGAAAAAAATAACAATAATTAGGCACATTAACTATTACAAGTTCAATATTCACTTAATATCTATGTAATATGGGATCTTTACATCCTTCTCGACTTGGGATATGTTCATAATTGAGATGTAGTTTTGAATCTATATCTATTGTGTTCACAAAATGTCAAATACTCAGTTGGTATTTATCAAATATTTTTTAATTATATTTTTATAGTCAAATAGAAATCCAGTAGCACTTTATTAAAATTGATTTTATTTTATTTTAGTTAATTAATTGTTCATAATTTATTCTGTCCCTTTCACATTTTAAAAAATACAAAAAGATATATATATTTATATAATTTAGCTAAGTGTATACTTTAGTCTTATTAATTTTAAAATTATCCATGTATAATATTACTTCTGTTAGTTTAATCCGTGAATCTGAACATAAATAAGAGTAATCTAATACATTGAACTTTTAAAATGATTAAAATTAGAAAGTATTATAATAATTATAAGAGAAAAATAAATAATCATCCAAACTAATAAATTTGTTAACAAACAGGATCTTCTGTATAGGTACTATTAAATTCAGTAGGATTAAAATATATATTTTTTAAGTTGAACTTAAATGTGTTTTAAAATATCCTTTGTCCTTTAATTTTTATTTGTGTTATAAATAGAGAAGATATTGTGACAATTGCAAGATAATAGATGGGCAAAGGCGAATAAATATATAGTGTGAATGAAGTAACACAGCGGCCTAATTATCAGAAATTACATTGGCATAACATTATTAGCTATTATTTACTCTACAACACGCCATCTAACAAAACAAAACAAAAACATTTTTTCTATATTCCAAATTGCTTAAGTTGAGGCGGCATAGAGATACCATGACTTTCTCCTTCTAAAGTCAACTAATTTATGCTTATGTGCCATTTTTTTATTGGACATTCTTGCCTAACTTAGGCTTAGGTGTCACTTTTTTATTGGACTATCCGAAATATTTCAAAATTGAAATCAATCCAAACAAGTAAAATTTTTTTTTTTAATATTATTTTTAATATATAATTTTGAGAAATATTTTTCACCTTCAACATATATACATACATACACACACACACACACACACACACATATATATATATATAATTTATAATTTATAATAACTCATCATTGTTGAATTTTCATAAACTATAAAGAAGGCTAGGTTATGTTTTTGAAAACTATTTTTCATTTTCAAAACAAAAAAACAGTAGATAACATGTTTGATAGTATACTTTGTAAATTTCATTTTTTAAAAGCAGAAAACGTTAATTTTAAATTTTCAACTAAAAAGTGAAAAATAATATTTTATTATTTTTAGAAAATTAATTACATTTTTTTTCTCAAAACAACTACTTTATCCATTTTTAAAATTAATACCAAATGTGTTTCACTATTTTGCATTTTAGAAATATTATTTTTCAAAATATAATTTTAAATTTTAAAATTACTATTTTTAAATATTATCTAATGCACTCTTATATTTTAAAGAAAAAAAAATACAACCATTCATATCATAAATTAATTTTATAATATTAATTTTAAAATATTTTATTTTTAAATCATAAATTTTTCATATTTTATACGTTGCACTTATTTATAATATATTGGATATAGTACTATCTCTTTCTTTCATAACATAAAACTTAAAATATTTTATATTAAAATTAAAATTTTTAACACAAA
Source organism: Cedrela odorata (assembly GCA_035584115.1). Lineage (NCBI taxonomy): Eukaryota > Viridiplantae > Streptophyta > Magnoliopsida > Sapindales > Meliaceae > Cedrela > Cedrela odorata. The sequence goes on from JAXCLQ010000002.1 coordinate 12,644,614, forward strand.
ATTTAAAATTTTCACATAAATTTTAAATTTTTTAAATTTAAAATATCTAACATAATTTTTTTTTATAAAAAAAAAGTATATAATAATATGTTAATTGTCTTACAGTTAATTCCCAAATATGTAAAACTATAATAATATGGAAGCAAATTGGAAAACGAATAGGTTCAAAGTGGGAAAGTGGGAGATGACATAATGGATACAGTTGCACATAAAATAAGAGAAATTTGGGAATTGGGATATTAGCTTAAAGATTCAGAGATGTCATTTGTCAATAATAAGTTTTAACTTTAATACCTTATCGAATGGATATGATAATAGGATCTTCCATTTTATAACACATAAATATGATGTATAAAACATCATGGCTGCCCGCTCAGGAAAGGAAATCCCAATATCCCATAAACAACACACAGCATTACAGCTTGGATAAAAAGAATATACGAAGTAAAAGCACTTTGATTCATCACAATTATAAGCACCATACAAACATACATTCATACATACATACATATACACATACACACATACACACACACACACATATATATATATATATATATGTAGATACTCGTACCAAAATACTAAATTTATTTGATGGTGAAAAGGGTATTTTATTTTTCACAATTTATTATTATAACTTTTGTTAAACATTTTGAATTTTGTTTTAGGTATATTAATTTTTGTATTAAAATTTTAATTCAATAATTTAAGATACTTTTGGTAGTTTTGAAAATTTTAAAAATGATACTTTTAAAAATAAAAAAATGTATTTGGCAGTGTTTGTTAAAAATTATTTTTAAGACAAAATATAGTAAAAATGTGTTTGGTATTGTTTTTTAAAATAAGTAAAATGGTTGTTTTGAGTAAAAAAAAATGTAATTAATTTTAAAAATACATTTTAAAAATAATAAAAAATTACAAACAAATATTTTTTTATTTTATAATTAAAATTTTAAAAATAATAATATTTATTTTAAAAATAAATTTTATAAAACATACAATTGAATATGTTTTTGTTGTTTTCTATTTTAAAAATAAGATACAAATTTTCAAAATATAACTAGGCAATTACTTAATTTTTGTGTTAGATGTTATTGACATTAATGTTACATTTATCTAACATAGATTGTAAATCATGTTTTTTGAACATAAGACTAAAGTAGTTAATGTATGACATTCATATTCACACATGGATTATTAATGGTTAGTTGACAAATTATCAAAATTTTAAGTGAACTTAAGTTATTCTAATGATGTGAGTATAATGAACATATTGATTAATTTGGATTAGCATAAGTTAGATTCTGTATGTTGTTCTACGCTTACGCATTCGGCGATCTCACTAGCCGGCTAGTGAGCAAAGTCAAGGGGCAGCGCCCTTGCGAGGGTGCATGGGGCGGAACCCATGTAAAGAAAATAAATTTATTATATATAATATGTGATTTTAACTTAAATTTTCTGTGAAAAATGTGTTTGAACAAGAAGTATGGATACATGAACTAAGCAAATCAATACATGTACCTAGATATCAATACCTGAAGGATACAAGTCGATACACAATGTAGGGATCGATACCTATAAGAAAAGGTATCGATACTTTGCAAGTCAACGACTTCGTAAGAAATTACAAATTGATCAGATCGATATATATGGAGAAAGTATCGATACATTTAAAAATAGAGAGTTTGAAAATAATTACAATATGAACTAGATCGATACATTCATCAAAAGTATCGATACATAGCAAAGGAATCGATACTTAAAGGCAAAAGTATCGATATATTATGTCAAAGGAAATTCCATAATTGAATTTTAATGAATGTATCGTTATCCTAGCCAAAAAGTATTGATATATTAGGCAAATCTGGGTAAAATTCAACAGGTAATTTTGAAAATTTTAAAATCTCTTAAGGACAATTTGATCTTTTTGCCCATTTCTATACACAAGAGGGTGATTCAAGTCCCTGGTGCTTCTTTATTCGTCTCTTTGCCTCTCTCTCTCTTTAAAACACATGTTTCTTTCTCTTTGAATTTCTTACGGATCTTAGCGAATCTTTTTGGTTTATTGCAAATTTTGTTACCAAGTGATTAATCAAGCTCTCCTCTACAAATTCATATCAATTTTTGGCTTAAATACAACAAGGAAAAGTAAGAAAGAAATTTGGGTTTCAAAGAGGAATTAAGACTTTTCCATTTAAACAACGATTTGAGATTTCTACAAACTTCTACAAGTTACTGGTGAGCCTAGTAACCAATTATACATTTAATTTTAAAATTTTGGAATATCTGAAACTTAGAGTTTACTGTTCACTCAATATTTATATTAATGTTCGAGTAAGAAATATAGACTTGTATTAATTTGAACTAATTAGAGTAGTTTAATGGTTAAATATAAGTTGATTCTCAATTAGAATATGTATATTCATTTTATACAAACATATGAATTTGAAATATTTACTGTCATGGAATTTCGTTATTAAAAATTGGATAAATGATACTAGTTAATTAAGCTTCGAAAAACTCGTCATGTATCAACTAAGGGAATTTAGCTATATTTTCTATGAGTATTGCATTTAGTGTATTTATGTATAATTATTTGGATCGTGAAATTCATTATATTATGCATGTGTGGTATTAAGCTCCGAGAACTCGATAGAATAACCTAGTAAGCGCAAGAATTAATAGTAGGAGTAGATACTCTCCCCTTATTTTGAGTAAATTTATGCATACATGAATATGTAAATATATGTGTGTTATACATATATGTACTGCTTGTGTGATAAACAAATAGTTTTTATCGTTAAAGTGAAACTTAAAATGAACATGTTTTCATATGCTTAAATTGACATTAGGATAAAGTGTTAATTGGTCTACGGTTTGAACTTATTTGATATATATGATGAAATAGTTGAGAAGGTCGAATTTGATTCATATGATTTGTATTCATTGATTTTAAAATGATTTAATTATGCATGTATATTGGTAATGTGGCTAGTAAACTGATTATTGATTTATGGCCAGTGGGCCTAATGTATGGCTAGTAGGCCTATTTAATGTGTAAACTCTGTTCTTCGAACATAGGGGTAAAATAGTTATTTAAGGATATTCAGTATTACAAATGCATGATTCAAGATTTATTTGACATATTAACAAGGCTTAGGAAAACTTAAGCTAAATTAACGAATTATTAATATGGATTTATAAATATTTTTTAAAATCTGAAAATGGACTAAATTAAAAGATTTTTAGGGACTAAATTGTAAGATTTTTAAACAGTGAAAAATGAGTACTGTAGAGGTTACTGTAACAAGTACTGTAGCACCCGAAAAACGGTTGACTGGTAGTAGCGATATTGGTGAACAGTGCCAATCTGGTCTACTGAGTTGGGAAACGGTCGACTAGTAGTAAGGTTGTTTGACGATACTGTTCACTCATTGTAGCATTATTGTAGCATTATAGCACACTATTTACAACACTGTTCACGACACTGTTTATCTCAAAAATCTGATTTTTTTTAAAGATTTTTCAAAGTTTTAAGGCTATTTTAGACTTTTCACACTTTATCTATATATACCCAAGCCTCCAATAGTGTCTATAAGCTTCTCTCACTCTAAAACAAACCCAGAATTTGTTCTTTCTCTCTCTAAAGAATCTCTTTAACTTCTCTCTTCAATTTCTCCAATTTCTTCCGATGAAATTTGAAATTTTCACCACCAAATGACTCATCGTCATCTCCTCTTCAATTTGATATAGATATTGAGCTAGAAAATGCAAGAAACGGCAAAAAAGAAAAATGGGTTTCGAGGAAAAGTTTGGGCTTTTACGTTTAAGTGACAAATTGAAGTTTCTATAGACTTGAGCAAATTACCAGTAAGTCAAATAACTCATTACAAACATGAATTTAAGATTTGAAGTAAATTGTGGCTTAGGGTTTACTGTTTATCCAGAAATTTAAGTTTGATTTTGTATAAATGTAATACCCTAAAATTTAAATTAAGGGTATTTTAGTCATTTTACACACCAAGGGTAATTTGGTCATTTTATAAATTATGTCGGGGTAATGAAAACTGAGTAAATAACTTTGTATTAACGTTTACTTAGCTATTGGAAGTGATTTAATAACAATTTATTAAGTTTAGAAAAATTTCTTAAAACTCTATTCGTGCACCCGACCTTAAAACGAAAATTGGCGTTGATAAAAAATTTCGATTGATAAACGGTTTAATTCTACGGAAAGAAGATTTGATAAGGATCGATATGAATTAAATTTGAGTTAAATCTGAGGTCAAACGAGAGAGAATTAAAGCCTAGAATATAGAAATTTTTTAAATGACATATTTACCCTTATAATTAAATTTCTTCTTATTTTTTTCAAGGGCAAAATGATAATTTTATTAAAAATTTAATTTCAATTTAACATGAAGAGGATGCAAACCCAGGGAAGAGACTCTTCGTTCTAGTAACTTCCTTGCCAACATTTCATTTAATTTTTTTTTTATCAAATTTCTCAAATTACTCAATTTTTGACAGATTAAAGTTCCGTTTCTTGCTACAAATCACATCTACACGACACAATATACACTTTAGGAGCTTCGTTTGGGCGATTCGGTTAACGATTGAGCCAGAAAAAGAATAGTGCTACTATTCATAAATTTATGATTTTCGAAATTACTTGCAATCCGGACATCTTAGGGCTAAATTGATCCCTCGATACGGTTCCTAACTTCATTATTGTCATATTTATGCATTTTTCGATAATTCACTGTTCATGACAGATACTGTTCACACAGAAAATTACTATTTACGCCAAAAATTACTATTCACGCCAGAAATTACTGTTAACACCGTAAATTATTGTTCATCTCAGAAAAATTTTTGTAGATTATACTTGTTTTAGGCTAGAATTAAATCGATTAGTTATTAAATTAGTTAAAATTAAATTTTGTCGAAAAATATGAATAGGGACTGTATCGTTGCGCTGAATTTAGATTTTAAAATAGTGTGTTCTCATGTAGGATTAGTTTGTAAGAGTGAATTAAGTATAATCGATAATTAATGTATTAATCGTTAGATCCAGATTTTAGAATAAAAGAGAATTCAGAAAGGGGGGGAAAACTTGTTGTACATCGATATCGTAGTTAAATTGTAAGTATGTGTACTTAAATTATTATATTAATAATTAGTATAAAT
>JAXCLQ010000002.1:12658308-12681112 GCA_035584115.1 Cedrela odorata
TGTAGGATAAACTGTAATTCATCTTAATTGTGTTTCTGTATCTTAGCAGTTAAATTATGTCTTCTTGAAATCAAAATTCCTCCGATAGAGATCAAAAGATTTCTTCTTCAGATCAGGATTTGTCTAGGCCTCCAGTGCCACCGGTTGGGGTTCAGGGCCAAATAGGTAGAGGACGAGGTAGAGTGCGAGGTAGAGGTCAAGGTAAAGGTCGGGGTAGAGTTAGAACGCAAGAACCTGAAGTGCCAAGTGAGAGAGTGGATGATGGGCATAATATAGATCTTGCTGAGGGAATGCAGAGAATCGTAGAATGTGACAATAAAAAAACGTAGAATGTTGATATATAGCGATAATTGGTAGTATAGGATATAGAATATGCATTGAATCGTCGAAAATGTGAATTTTGTTGAATTGTGGTAAAAGGTGAGTTACCATGATACATGTATATATATACACATGTTAAATGTTATCGAGAATAGGCGTGGTTGTCTTAGACGTAAAAGTAAGAACTTGAAATAATTATAGCCATGGGATTCCGTTGTTAGGAATTGGATAAATGGTCTCGTCAGTAAAGCCTCTTAATGTGTATATGTCAACTAAGAAGTCTTATGCATGTTTTCCACGAAACATGCATCTAAAGCATTGTGCTTAAATTACATCGGAATCGTGAAGTTGATTATATACATGTGTATGTGTAATATTGACGCCAAACACCTAGGAGAGGAACACACTAGGTGCAAGGAATAGTATTAGGAGTAAATACTCTCCCCATTACTGTAAGTAGAACTATTTTCAACATGTTTTCATGTTTTCATATGTTTTATAAAACTTACTCTTTTATAAACTAAGAAATAGATTTATTACTGTATAAAATGAATAGAAATGGCCTGTGTGATTTAAATTATATATGAATGACCAGGAGCCAGGTTTGATATTGATAAAGCATATTTATAACTGTTGAAATGAAATGTTTACTGATTTGAACTGTGAATGGCCACAAGTTTGACATTGAAAATGCGTGCTTTATATTGACATTGAGAATGAAATTGATCTTGAATATATATATATATATATGCTTGTGGCATTGTAATGGTGATATGGCCGGGAGGGCAAGAGTTGTATGTGACTGTAGCTACAAGATAGTAGCCTTGGGGATGGACCTATGAGAGGTCGCCTAGGTGAGTAGGTGAGTGCGCCGTAGGTAGGACAATTATATGGCTGGATATGATGATATAAAGTTACCCATCTATGGGATTGTAGAAGACAGTCATGAGTATCACCACATGACTATTCGAGGCGAACGTTAGTGGTGGGCAAATTTTAAAAAGACAACATGCATTATTTATATTAAAAATGAAATGGTTTTATTAAAATGAGCATTGCTTTCAGGGCATGAAGTTCACTGACAGTCTCGGAATTACCACGGTCAAGATAATCACCGAGAACAACAACTAGCCTAGTGATTTGATTAGCAGATTATGTTTTATTAACATAGAATTGTTTTATATGCATTAACAATGATTTTATTAAACTATATTTTTGTCTACTCACGGAGTATATCCCCATATACTGACCCTCCCACACTTCCTAGTTTCAGGAAATGAAACGTAGCCAAGAACGGTAATTAGTGGTGATGATCAATAAATGGTGTAACGCCCTCAAGTATAGTTAATACTCTTGACTTACAGACTTAGACAAATTAGTTCACTAGGTATCTTTTATAAAACTGTTTTATATATATAATTATGAACAGATGTAATGTAATTTTATAAGTATTTTACATGTATCTTAAATTAAATATATGCCTATGGTAAGATGATTTAGAAACTGTCTCAGAGAGACATGTTTATGTGAATATGTTTATTAACTTATTTTGAGATCCATGTAAATGAGTATAGAGGGTACAGGTACTCAAGCAACCTTACAGGCCTAAGAGACATGTTCAAGGATAAGAATGTGTCTTGAGGGTCTACGACAATTGTCACGTGTGGACCCCGTGAGCAGGGGCGTGACATAATGACTGTAGGTATAGGAATGTAGCCTATGAACGGACCTGTTGAAAGGCTGCATAAGTGAGTGGAGCCATAATGGGGCTAGTATAAAAGAGAAAGTCTATAGCAATCCCACTGTGTGCCGTACACATATATACGGTTATAGATACCCTATGGAAAGTCCAGTGGCTTGATAGGGCTATCTTGGATTTGACATATTACGAAAACAGTTATTCGTGTTACCAAGTGGCTAGTCGGAGTCAATATCAGTAAGACGAGCGTATTTTTATAAATGCATGTTTTACTGAAAATAAATAATTTTATAAAGCATGCGGAACAATTTTTTATTTGATAAAACTTATTGCATTTGGTTTTATACATGAAATACTCACTGATGGTTTCGACATTACCTTGATTAAGGTAACGGTTGAGAAAGTATAGTCAGTCCGGTTTTGTTGTTTAAAAGTATATGCAGACCAATGAAATATTTTCTAATTATTTAATTTCAAGGAATATGTATATATATATATATACACTTTTGATAATATTGTTAAAGTAAATCCCAATATCTGGAATTTGAAAATGTTTGTGCATGTATGTATATATGTGTATATGTATATACTCACTTGAGTATAGTTAGGGATGGCAATTTTACCTGTAAACCTGCTACTACCCAATCCTTATGGAACGGGTTTGGTATGCCTCTGAGTAGGTTTGGAGCAGATTTAAAAAATAAAATTAAAACTCACAATGGGTTTGAGATGGATACTGGTACAAATAGATATCCGCAATGAATATTCAATGATTTTTTTTCTTAAAGTACCAAAACGAAGTTGTTTTAGTATTAAACTTAAATTTTTAGCCACTATTCTTTACCCTAAATAACACCACACTGCCGTTGCTCTCTCTCGCCTCTCTTCTGCTCTTAGGTTTTCAAAAATCTATTGCTTGCATAATTAAAATAAAAGTTTTCCCTTTTCTGCAGCTTTGTTTTTGTTGTACATCTTCTATTTGGGGTGGTATACTATCTTGTTTCTTAGGGTATTGGTCTACCCAAGTACTATAAGTTTCAGTTTCGGACTTGCTCTTTTTGATCCAAAAGGCACATTATAACTTCCCAGTTATATAACTTTCTTTTTTAATCGGCCAATTAATAAGGTCAATTGGGAACTTTGGAACATTTTTCTCTGAAAAGGTTATTTCGAAAGTGGGAGTCCTCATAGAATTATGGGGTTTGACAGGAATTTCATGTTGACCCAGGTGAGAAAATCTCTTTCTCGTTTTGTTTTAGAAGTTTTTGGTTATATGATTTATGGATTGATTTACTTGTGTTTCTTCTCTTGTGATTTTTGCCAACTATTGTGTTTTGATTGTTAATTTTGCTTTTGATTGTCAATTACTTGCTCATTTCTGTGGACTGTATAATTTCTTACAAGATCTGTGTTTGTTGTTTCCATCTTCAAGTTTAAGGATTTATAATTGTTGATTAATTTTTTGCGGGTTTGTGTCATTTAATTAAAAACTTTGTAACTAGACTAAGGACTTGATAGAAAGTTCCCTTTTTCTTTTTTTTTCTTGATTCAGAATTTCATGGGTTGAGACTTGATATTGAAGAAGAATGGTGGGTAGTTATAACAAAGAGGAAGAGGATCAATTCTTTAATACTCGCGAAGAGATCTCTTATGATCTTATCGTGATTCAGATTGGTCTAAGGGCTTGTCATACCCCAAAATCTAAACTAAGGGCATTTTAGTTATTTTGTAAATTTATGTCTAGGTGTTAAAAATCAAACTACTAATTCTGTATTAATGTTTAATTAGTTATTGGAAATAACTTGATAACAATTTGTTAAGTTTAGAAAATTTTCTTTTAAAGTTTTATCCGCTCACCCAACCTTCAAATGAAAACCAATGTTGATTGAAAAATTCGATTGATAAATGGTTTATTTCTGCTAAAAGAGAACTCGATAATGATCGATATAATCAAATTTGAGTCAAATCTGAGGACGAATGAGAGAGAATCAAAGCCTAGAATATAATATATATGTATATGAAAACTGCAAATAACATATTTATCTTTACTATTTAATTTCTTCTTAATTTTTTTTAAGGGTAAAATAGTCATTTTATTAAATTTTAATTTTCATTTAAGTTGATCAAAAAGCAAACATGAGGCATTCGTTTTCATTCTAGTAGCTTCATTTTGCTTTGTTTTTTTTTTAATTTTTTTTCAAATCTCTTCAAATTACTCAATTTTCAATCAATTAAAGTTTTGTTTCTTGCTGCAAATCACAAGTACACAACACGAGCTACATTCCAAGAATTTTGTTTGAGCGAATTGGTCAACGGTTAAGCCAGGAGGAGAATAATATTACTATTTATAATTAAAAATTCTCAAAATGACTCGCAAATCAGACTTCTTAGGATTAAATTGACCCCTCGATATGATTCCTAGCATCTTTATTATTATATTTATGTATTTTACAAAAAATTATTGTTCATGATGGAATTACTACTCATGACGAGCAATTTTATCGATTATATTTGTTTAAGATAGAATTAAACCGATTAGTTGTTGGATTAGGTGAAATTAAATTTTATTGGAAGATATAAATAATGATAGTAACGTTCACGCTTGATTTAGATTTTAAAATAATGTGTTACCGTGCGAAATTGGTTAGTAATAGTGAATTAAGTATAATTGACACTCCGATTATTAATTGTTAGATTCAGATTGTAAAAGAAAATAGAATTTAAAGAGGGGAGGAAAACCTTATTGTACGTTATGTTGTAGTTAAATTTTAAACATGTATACTTAATTTATTATATTAATAATTAGTATAAATATGTTATAGATACGCCGAGGGAGCGGCCATCTAACCCCTAATGATAGAGTTTATGTTTCGTTTCTGGCGACACCTGTGAGTGGATTTTTATATTTTTTCATTTCTTTAAAACTGTTTTATAAAACTTAATGTTTTACAAAATAAGAAATAATTTATTTATAAATTGATTTACATTCTGCTTTATATGAAAAATGAGACTTATTTTGAGTTAAATATATTGTTGTGAATGAGTTGTTGAGATATTAATTTTGAGGCCAGGAGGTGGCCATTGTGTTTTGAATTGTATTTTATTTCTGATTTCTATATTTCTGATAATATGCTAGCCGTTATTTCAATTTTTACTTAACTCTAGCCGGGAGATATAAGGAAGAAAGTTTATGTGCTTTGAAAGCACATTTTGATCTGTGTTCTGTGGAGGTACCAGTACATGTGAGAAATAGGGGCGAAAGGTAGTCTGATATCTGACCTGAAATCTGTACACATCTCTATATATTATTATATTTTCTTTTGATTATTGGAAATGATAATTTTGAAAATTATTATAATATGGAGTGAAGTTTCTATTAGTATGATTTTTGTCTGAAAATGATTTTAACTTTAAACAAATTTTATGTCGAAACTGAATTTGCTTAAAATTTTCATTTCAGTATTCACTTACTGAGTTTTTCCCAAAACTCATCCCACCATAATTTCCAGTAATTGCAGGATTTCTGTCTAGATGAGGATTGTAGGAGATATTCGTGAAGAGCATTGGAATTCCAAATTCTCCTAACAGTCACCTAAAAGCTAATGTTTGTGATCTGTTTTGTACATTGGGCACGACGCTCAATTATGTATATACATTATGAGTGTGTCTTTTGAATAATTCTGTGCATATTGATATGTGTGCATATACTATCTTATTTATGAGTATCATGGTTTTATGTCTAGAATTGTGTTGATAGGCATAGAGCTCTTAATATAGGTATATGAGTTCATACATTTAATTGGTATTTTTCTGCATTACAAGTTTTGTCTAAGACTTATAGAGGTAGGATATCCCTACTTCTATGTCATCACGACATCGAATTACCGGTGTGTGACAAGGCTGTAGTTCTAATTTTGATGGATATAGAGAATTCAAAGGATGCACCATGTGATAGAAATTATAAGGAGCTGTTGGCACTATTGACTCATGTTGCATTCTGTCATATCCTTGGACATGTTATGTTCAATGTATCATTTGCCGCTATTGCAATATCTTTTACCCACACTATTAAAGGTATAGAGCAAAAGAATCTTATTAACGCTAATTTTATAAACATTTGCCAAGGAATTTACTTACTTATTGTAAGATTCTTATGTTTCAGTTACAAAATGGGTTAAAGGAAAACAAATGCAAGAAGTTTTGTTCATTAAGAACTTGTGAGTTTAAATATGTAATTCTTGCCTTTTGAACTTTATTTTTTATCACCAATGTTGTTTTAATGTGTAAGCTTTGATTTATTTTATCGTGAAACATGTTAACCATGTGAGATAATGTTTGGTGTTTTTAGCTCCCTATTTGGCCATTTCTTTGTACAGTACAGTAGTATATATATTTCATTGGAGTGTTGTGATTACAATTATGATTAATTCACTTTTATTTTCCTCCTGTATTAAAAAAATTTGTTAAAAATTCGCGGATATCCACGCAAGTTTAGTAAATATTAAATACCCATTTAAGCAGGTTTAGTAATAAAATATCAAATCTGCTATGGGTTTAGTATGGGTATAATAATATTGATTTTTTTTATGGATGCGGATGCGGGTTTGGAGATATTCATCCCAAACTCGATCCGTTGCTATCCCTAAGTATAGTTGTAACACCCCCAATTATGAGATAATATCGGTAGGTAACGGACTCTATCATCACCCTAAGCCTTACATTCTCTATATATGTATGAATGCATACTTTTATTTTTAAACCAAAAAATATTATTAATCATAACACATAAATCACTTAATACAGTGAATCAAGTAATGTTATCTAGGAAATTTTAAATGTATTATCAAATTTTAGTACAATGAAATAAATGATACAACTTACGTGTATATATATATATATATATATTTGAGGATGCTCATGTCTAACCCATTTATAACTCTCAAATTCATGATAGACACATATGTCATAATGACTGTAGTGTGTATCCATTGTTTTCTGCTTATGTCTCCACTGTCCCAAAATCTCTCTTTTTTTTCCAACTACTTGGAGGGGGGTGAGTCTTAAGAACTTAGTAAGTGGATTAAAATAAATTAATAAAATCAATAAATATGGAGTAAGAGAGTAAATTTTAAAATATAACAATTCACAGCAAATTTAAATTTCAATCACTTTGATAAATGAAGTAGAATAAACTATTTCATATATAAAAATCTGTGGATGTTAAATTACAATTTTTTTTTTTTGGGTTTGCCTGAAAACTATCTCCTAAAATATCCCCGGTAGACATCTCGAGACCTGCTAACTAGTTTTTCTATATCATTCATTATATAAAATAATTTGCCTACTCGTTAGCGTTGGCCTAAATAAGAGGTGCGATGTAAAACATAAACTTATCCAGAAAGATAACGGCACTATTCTTCCGATACCAGCCCAATCGCTACATTCTAGTGGGATCTCCTTATCCACCAATCTTTAATCGGATTACTATGGGAATTTTAACCATGTTCGGAAACGTTATCTCACCCCCTTACGCTTTCCCCAAGTAAGAGCGGATCATCTGTACAGATGCGCTACTAAAAGCATGATACACCAAATTACAATATAAAATTATTTCACAATATTCATCATATACATCATGTATTCACATAAAATCATTTTATTCCAAATCAGTCATCCACAGAACAATTCACACACATCCAATACATTTTTCTAAAAATTACTCTTACTCCAATAAATTAATTTCAAACATATCAAATATTCATAAATATTGAGTTCATAGCACAATTTAACAATTAAATTAAATTCATAAAACATGTTTATTTCAAACATTTGATTTTACCATACCTTTAAAGAAATAAAATAAAATAAATAACTCATTTAAATTGATTTTTCTTAAACATTTATAAATCCAACATTTTGTATAAATAATATTTTGTTGAAAAATAAAACATTTTGAAAAAGATTATCCACTCATCGGTTGCGATTTATTTTACCTGATTTAAGGTGTTGACATTGACTGTTCTAATGGTTAACCTACAATTAAACGATTTCTCATTAAGATTTAATATAATATATTTATCTAATAAATAAATATACATATTATACTTGGATTTTCCACCTAATCAAACATCAATGTGGTTTTAATTGTCTATTGTATTCACATCTAAATTTTTACCCAAGTCAGTAACTAATTTGTTCTAAAACCTATTTTATTCAATATTTTACATTCTACGCTTCTAACAAATGTGTGTCATTCAAAATCGACAATGTATTTTGATCTAAATTTTTAGTGACACACTCTATTATGAGTCTAATTTTCACCGCAGTTTACGGATTTAAATTTCGATTCTAATTACCCAAGTAACATCAAGTTTTCAACATGTGACGCACTAAAACAGGGTATGTCATTGGCAAGACTGTCATTTTCAAAAATTTACTGCAATCTCATTTCTTCGCGAAATGAGCTGAATTTTAGATATGTTGTGCTCCTAGATGTTTAGTTTCTATATAAATTGCCTCAATCTAATATCAAAAACTCTTCTAGATTTCGTTTTTCTGGGCCCTGCTTAGAATTTCTAATAACCATCATGCCTTATTTTTGACCATACGGTTTTGACACCTTTCGGCCATTAAAGCTATGATCTATTACCCTTGTTTCTTTATTTTTCCGTCCTCTAAACACCAATATAGGACCGCGCAATGACCGCTCACATTTCACTTCATTTCGCAAGTGTTTTTGCTACATTGCGCACACACAAACATTGCCGAGAGATTTTTCAACTACAATTTTACAACCCTTTTTATGCTTCTCACTATCCAATGTTCCATCCCCATTTAGCCACAACCATTACCTATAAACACACTTATATTACCTTATTTTCCAACACCTAAACCTTGCCACAATTCAACCATATGTTGAACATCACTACCACTCACCTTCCTAGATCAACTTTTACAGCGTGTCTACACACTACTCCTTCTCCACAATTTTCATACATTATTTAACATTAAAACCATCCTTACACACCCAAATATATATATCACTCCATACATTTACACTCTACAATTTACCACAAATTCATGTTTTCATATAAATTCAATATCAAATCAACATAAAAAACAATTGAAACTTCAAAACAAAACACAAATACTTACCTTAACACTTCTCTCTCTCTCCTCTTCTTCTATTTTCTTTCTTCACTTTCTTCTTCTTCTCTCTCTTTTCCCTTTCTTCTTCACCTAATTCAGCCACCATTCCCTTCCTTCCTTGATTCGGCTTTCACCTCCCACTCCTAGCTCACAGTTTCTCTTATTTTCTCCTCCTTGGGCATGTTTTAGGCCTCCTCTCTTCCTTTGCACGAATTTTACTCTTTTCCTTTATCTAAAATATGCTAGTTAATTGTAGAGAATTCTAGATAAATAGAGAAAAAAATATAGCAACATGGGCTTGGGCTTGATTTTTTTTGAAATTTATCCATTTGGCCTAATATTTACATAAATGATATTTGAGTTTACTTAATACTATTGGCCTTCACTTAATAATGATTTGGGCTTTACTTAGAACCTTCATTAGGCTATAATATAATAATATAATTATTTTAATATTAGTCCCATTTTTTTTTATTTATATTTTTTCCTAAATTATGAAAATTTTACCTACTGGCCCCTAGTTTTTTAAAATCTTTTCAACTTAGTCCTTATAATATTTATGATTATCATGAAATAATAGAGAAATAAAATCATATACTTAAGTCCATATATGTATCTATGACATTTTATTATCTAAGTGGTGATATAACTATATGTGTGTACTAAAACAAATATTCTTGAATCCTAACGTGTCCGAATACTTTACTAATAACGAAATCAAATAAAATTTAATTATGTCAAATTTTGCGAGTTCTAAAATAGTCGTATATTCACCCCTCATCATTATACCTTTCAAGTTAGGCGCGTTAGTTATTGTCAGGCATTATTGTCAGGTTAGTGGTATCGGTAGAGAGCCTACAATGCTTTAGGTAAATTTTCTTTCTTGACTCACATATATACCTTGAGTCCACTGGATAAATTACTGGATGTATTTATTTGGATATATTTTTATTTAAAAATTGTAAAATATTCGTAAACTCAATATTTATATAAATATTTATTATTTTGTCCAATCCGAATGAAAATGATTTCTATAATGATATTTTTATTATTTGATATGTATTGTGAATGAATTGATCATGAATGATCAATTCTTTGATAATGCTCCCATGGATGAGAGTTATGATTTATAAATTATTTTTAAAATTTTATGATTTATAAGTAAGTCTTACAGACTTTCTTGATACATTTTAAATATAGAGGGTTTATCATGAAAGTCTGTGATGATTGTCAAGGGTGTACCCTAGGTTCGGTCCGTGACATAGACAAATCTCTTCTTTTTTTGTGTGAAAATATATTTTTCTTTTTAATTTATCTTTTTATAAACTTATTGTCAAAATCATTTTTGTTGGTTAGAAATTTGGTGTACCAAAACAAGTTAGATTAATTTAGTTGATAACTAATAGCAAGGGGTTGATTTTGGCTGTTAATGTAGTGTCGTATGATGTGTTATAGCTTTTTAAACTAATAAAAAAGGTTGAATGCATGTTTCATGCTTGGCTATTCTCTTCTTACGATTGTGAAGTTTATATTTAATTTGGTAAACTGTTTTCTAGAAGTAGTTTTTAAATGATTGTTCCCGGATTGTCCACTTTGCACCATCTTAAAAAATATTTAACAAAAAAATATATTTTTTAAAAATAAAGTCACACAAAGTAAGCTATTTTTTTATAGATTAAATGCCTTATTTTGTTAACCATTTGGTCACAAGTAAATTGTTTTTTGTTTGAAATATATATATATATATATATATATTGTTTTCATATTTGCTATTAGCTTTTGAGTGACATTAGGATCGCTATTAAATCTCCTCATCTCTATAATTATGAAATTAATTATATATTTAGTACTAGGATCATTAATTATGAAGTGCATAACTTCATAAAGGAAGGCAACGAAGCAAACTTCAATAATTTTATTTTTTTTTTCTTCAATAAAATCTATTGATTAAGATATAAATGTAAACTCTTTGCTTCTTTTTTTTTTCTTGAAAAAAAAAATATTTTTTTTTGTTTCTTTCTTTTACCTTCCACTAATACATACAATCATTTGAACAATCACAACCACCCCATCTACTAATTTGCTTAAATGTCATAATGAAAATTTGACAATATCTCCTTTAAAGGCAAGATATATCATAAAAGGTTAATACATGCACTCACATTGCAATAAAAATATCAATTAATCATTAACATGTAAACTATTTTCTTAAATTATTGTCGAAACTTTAATGAATGGATAATAAAGTCATATGTATCATGTTCTAAAATATTTCAAAAATAATAATTTCTAATAATATTAACCCAATTTAATGTAAACAATTCCCTTTGTGAATTTTATTTTCTCAAATTTTAAATTCTTATAAAATATATATTACAATTACTTAACAAGAATTTTCATGTGAATAATTTAATTGATTAAATTTCTTGTTTGATATATATATATATATATATATTTGTTTTTACGTGGATGAGTATGAAATATATAATAAAAAAAATTAGATAACAATACTGTAATAGAATAAAATCCTAGTAGATCATTAGTGTTTGTGACGTTATTTTCCTAATTTAATAAAAAAAGATATGGCAATTAACAAAAGCAAGTTGCTTATATTTTGATAATATTTTCTGCTTTTACCTTTACAAATTATAATAAGAAGACGCCAATTGATTAACATATTGACTAAATTTTAGGTGACAATTCAAGGTTGGAAGCAAAGTTTTAATGTTGGTGAATCATCAACGTCATATTAGTTAAAGAAAGTATAATGTGTTAGATTCATCGTTCTTGATTGAATTATGGCAAATGGAGGATGAATTTTGGTAGGGTTGAGTCAATTTTATGGTCCGTTTGAATGCAGCTTGGGGTTCAATTACAGGTTAAGTTAAAGACGATAATTGAATTTGGTGATGGAAGTGCAGATTTTGGATTTGAGTTTAGAAGAATTGGCGAGTTGGGTATTTGCAAATTGCAATTTAAAAATAGAAAAATAAATTATTTTTATTAATATTTTAATTGATTGTATTATGTCAACTACTGTCATTTGAGGTTATTATTGTAAATACACTACAAAAATATATATATAAATAGAGAAAAAGTCCAGGAGGTCTTTAATAGTTCCAAAAAAAAAAGGTATTCGAGTATTAGGTTATAAATTAGTGGAGAAACGATAATTTTCTTTATTATTTATTTATTTTAAAAAAAAGTCAAATAAAATTCGCTTTGCATAGTAATAATTATAATATTTTAATAAAATTACATAATTATATATGTACAGATTTATACAAATTGAATATGATCGGAAAAAAAAAAGTAAACAAATTAATAAAATAAACAAAAATAAAAAAATATTGTGAAATTATTGACTTTTTTCTTTTCTATTTTCACTCCTTTTATTATATATTTATTTTTTAAAAATATTACTAAAAATAAATTTCAACTCTTCTTCAATTCGATATAAGCAGGGTTTAAATTCTAGATCATTTATACCATTTTATGAGATTTTATTTGTTAAACTAATTACCATTTATATTATATTATCTCGGGTTAATTTAAATATATTATTTATTGATTTTTTGTAAAAATTGATATACTTTTAAGTTGTCTATTTGCTAGAATAAGAATGAAAAGAAAAATATATAAATAGGTAAAATTTATTATTTATAACATCATTCTCAATTTGTCTTGTTTCTAAACTAGAACTTGGTAATGAGAGTTACTTAGGAAATAAAATGACACTAAAAGATGTCGATGGAGCGATAGGGAATTGAATATAATTAAGCCTTGAGTTTAAAAAATATCAATTCAAAGTGTCACTATAATTTTCATAAAAGCTTGTGACTAATTTTTTTTAAATAAATTAAATTATGTAATTAAAATAAAAAAAATTTGAATACTAATGTTATAGCTTAAAGAAATTAAGATTATGGAATTTTTTTTAATTTGTAAAAAATTATATCAAACCGACACTTTATTTTTTTAGTATCGAATTTTTAGAGAGGATTAACCATAGGGGAATATAAAAATGTAAAGAGGCAGAGAATAAAAATTTATTTATAAAAATGTTTTGACTTGTTTAAGAAGTGAAACATTTGATTCCAATCAATCTAGGGTATATTTTGGGCGGCAAAAATAATCATATAGGGGGAGGGAGATTAATAAAAAGAATTAATTAAGAAAGTTATATTTTAATAGGGAAAACTACTAAGCTTTCTTTTTGCTTAGAGATTCTTCATTATAATTAAATAAAATATTAGTCTACATCAAATCTTCATTAGTTGTGACATAATTTCTTGTTTAATTAAATTCATATTTTTTTTGAAATATTCTAAGGAATATAACATATAGAGTTATTGATTTTTATGAAAATGAAATCAAAAGCACGATAAATGCATCAAGAGATATGCATGTCATGGTCTACATCATCAAGAAAATATAAATAAATATATACACACGTGGATGAAAACTTTAAATCATACCAAAAGCTACCATTGCAAATGTAATTCATGGTCCCAAATTTGTTAATATTATGACCAAATTGTTAGTGATAGTTTTTTTTTTAAAAAAATATTATAGAAATAAATTAAATCGCTCTCCAATTTATTAAAAAATATTATTAATTAAATTAACTAATACTCATTATTTAGTGATAAATTAACTATAAAGATATTAATGAAATTTATAATAATTAGATTAATGAATTTTTATGTTAGTAATTTAGTTTCTTAAGTTAAACAAAAGATTTATAATGATCAACGTTAAATATGATTTTTTATCATTCTTTATTTTATTATGTACAAGTATTAAATTATAATATATGAATAAAAATGAGATTGTGATATCTATTAAAAAAACAATAATAAAGTATTGATTAAATTTATATATAACAAAGCGTAACACTTATTAGTAATTTTTATATAAGATATTATTAATATGTAATTTAGTAGTACTTACAATGAATAATTGAATATCGCATAATTTATTATATTTTTTATTAGTTAAATTTTGTTTCGATTTTATATATGTAGTATTATTCAATCTAAGCAATAACCAATAAGATTCGTGAACCAAACATGCCCATCGAACATATACATTTTTTTATTACGGCCTAACCTAACACCAATAATAAATACAACATTTAATTTTTGGTTGCTCAATTCCAAACATCTCCTAATCATATAAGTTTATCAAAGTTTTATGATAGTTCTTATGATTTTATAAGATTTTTTTAAACAAATTTTAAAATTACGAAATTCTAAAATTCTTACACCAATTTATAAAATAAAATATCAAGTGTAAATTGGTCACCTTACTTGCAACTTTGTTCTCATTACAACTTAGCCCTTCATTGAGAAAATAGTAAGGAGTGATGATAGATTTTAAGAAATTTTAAGAACATGTTTACAAATTTGACAAAATTTAATATTATTTATGTGTTATTGGTTTCAAATTTTATGCATAAACATGTTTGATGTTCAAAACTTATTATCAATCATAATTTTATTTTTACCTTTTGGTAACAATGTAAAATGTGATAATAATTAATTTAATTATAAATTAGCTAACAATCAATTTCAATTCAGTAAATTTGCTTGTTTGAAGTTTTAAGTACAATTTTTTTTATTTTTATAATTATTTTTAGATTTTAAGTAATTATTTTTAGCTAATGTGAGATATGATGATAATTGATTGGATTGTGTCTTATCTAAAGAAAGGTTAATTTTTTTAAATTGAGAAAAAAAAAATAAGAATACATATTATTGGGGCAAACTATAATTAATCATGGGCAATAACGTAATTTAACAATTCCATCAAGCTCCGTGATGGCATTGGCAGCGTGGCCCATGTCATAATTTTAGTCACATGAATGTTTCACATTGGTAAACCAATCACGGCACTTCATGCCCCGTCCTCAATCCCCGTTATTATAAAATAATAATAATAATTTGAAAAACACTTTTTATTTATGTGTTGTGGACCCTCTTTAGGTTTTTTTGTTTAATTTACAAAAATATATAATTTTAAAAAATAATTATTTATTTTTAATAATTATTTTGAGAAATAATTTAGAGATTAATTTTTGTAGGTAATATACATAAAATATTTTTCAACTATTGAGAAATATTTAATTAATTTTAGTCAATTAAATATTTGTAATACTAATAAATTATCTTCGCTTGGTTAATTAATAACACTACATGGTATGATTACAATACGTTGCACTACCCTACACGCGCCAAATGGCCCCAGTTAGTATACGGCGTTGGTCAGGAAACGGAAGTTAAAGAAACAGAAAAGTCAACCGTTAAGTATGAAACCGTAATTTCAAATTCTATGCTTAAAGAAACAAAAATGGAGATAATGAGGGTACTACATGTAGAATCATTGTTATTAAAAGTATATTTTAATTAATCAACAAGGATTATAAAATCTAATCTAAGCACACTCTTTTATTTCATGCCCATTTCGTAAACTGGATTTAAGAAAATTTTCAAGTCCGGTCTCCACTATGACAAAACTAAAACTCGGAACTGGATTTAGTGTCTGAAACAGAAATTGTGTGGTGTAAAAGTTGAAGGATCTGACACAGTGAAGAAGCAGAGGGTGAGATGCTTGTGATATATGTATATATTTTTATGTCATATTCTGTAGTTTTTAGATCTCTTTTTCCTCTGTTTTCTTACTGTTTAACACATTTTCTTTCTCGTCAGGTTACAGTTTGTTTCCGGAGAAAATTGCAGAAACCCATTTTTTTTCCTTAATTTCTTTTGGATGTCTGATCGGCTGGCTTTCGGGTTTGCTTTTGTGGGTTTGTCTCGAACTGGTGAATAAGTTTCCAAGTTTTTATTTTTGGAAAATTTTTAAGTTTTTTTTTTTACTGATGTGACTGCTGCAACTATTTAGTTTTCATAAATTTTCTTTGGTTTGTCTTTCATTCTGCTGAGAAGTCTGCCTCTCAGCTTGATTCTTAAACATATTTCCAATTTTGGTTGTTTTCTTTGATGGAGTAAGTTGTGGAGATCACAGTGTTATGCCGTTTCATGTCTTAGAAGCAAAGTTTTTTTTTTTTAATTATTTTTTCAATTTTTGACTTTTTCCTTGTGTTTTAATCTGAGGCTGAAGTCTGTTGTGGTTGTTGTTTTTTATTTGGCAGAATTAATGTGAAAGTTTGTTCTTTGTTTGGGGGGTGAAACAATGGATCTTTGATCAGCGTTTGGACATGTTGATGAGAGGTTTGTTCCTGCTCCTATGATAATCTTTGATTCTGAGGTTATTTATTTTTTCTTTTTAAACCTTAAATATCAAGGACAAAATTGTAGCACAGAAACATAGTTGAATATTTTACCGCCTGACTTGTTTTATTTTCCATGGTTTTTTTTTAAAATTTCTATGCTTCCTTGTTAGATTTAATAGTTCAGAGTTCAATACTGTAATTGTTTGCTCAAGCTAGACTGTTCTGATTTTTTTTCTTTTATTGGTTTATGCTTGTGATTATGATATAGGTGGTGGTAACTGGTGTTCTTTTTGCTTGTTGATTTAAGAGTCTTCTTTTGATTAACATTATAGAAAATTATGACTTTAGATTTTAAATAAATAATGATATTGGGTTTTGAGATGAGGTATAAAACCCGCCAAAAGATGGTTTCTGATAAAAGTCTGGTATTTTAGGTACTTTTGGTCCATGTGATGTGAGGCTTTTCTTCTGTGGGAATCTTCTTTTCTAGCTTTGTGCTTTTCCCTCTCTGTCTTCTTTCTCTTTATTTCTTGGTTATTAAGCATGCAATCTAGAATATCTAATCAAGCTTTCTTTTTTTCTTTTTTTCAAATTGCAGTTATAGCTTATTTGCGAGTATTGCATTTTGTGATTTATTGATAACTTAAGTGGAAAAGAATTTATCAATCAATCTGGAAGATATATTAAGTTATTGGGGTTATCAGTCTATTGGAGTAAATGTCTTTCCGTAGTATAGTTCGTGATGTGAGGGATGGATTAGGGAGCTTATCGAGGCGTAGTTTCGAGGTGAGGCTGCCTGGTCATCATCATAGGGGAAAATCTCATGGCTCAGTGCATGAATTGCATGACCAGCCTGTGGTGATCCAGAATAGCTGTTGGGCTGGTCTCCCACCTGAGCTTTTGCGTGATGTGATCAAGAGATTGGAAGCAAGCGAGAGTACGTGGCCTGCTCGCAAGCATGTTGTTGCATGTGCTGCTGTGTGTAGATCATGGAGGGAAATGTGCAAGGAGATTGTGAGAAACCCGGAATTCTCTGGAAAGATTACCTTCCCAGTTTCCTTAAAGCAGGTAAGAGCTTTATGATGTTCTGTTGTGCTTACAAGATTTCTTTATTCAGAGTAACTAATTAAGTGTCACTTGTATGTGCATTTATGTGGCATATGTTTCTGTTTAATTGACAATCTTGGTATAGAAAATTGGATACACAGTATGCAGACTGACAAGTTGTTAATTTACATTCCATTTACAGCCAGGGCCTAGAGATGGTACCATACAGTGCTTTATAAAGAGGGACAAATCTAATTTAACTTACCATCTTTTCCTTTGCCTTAGCCCTGGTAAGCTTCTCTTTTGCTTTTGAAATTTTCATTTTAATACGACATGCATATGTGCCAGGTGGATCTTAATAGGTGAAAATATTATCATTGGCTCAGTGTCTTTTTTCAATTTCTCTAGCAAAAGGGCCATGCTCCATCTTTGAAAAAAAAAGGAAAAAATATAGAAGGAAAAGAGAAGGGAGCATAAAAAGCATGGGGTAGAAATAGACGTAGAGGAGAAAATGTGATGGCAGTTGTAGAATGAAGTTTGACTACTTATTGAATTTACATTTATTGTAATGACTTTGTATTGCTAATTTTTGTGATTTTCGATTTTCAAGTGTATGTGAGTAGACTGATGGAGTCTTACCTTATAATGTTTATGAGGTTGTCATGCATTATGAGTTGGATTGCTTAAAAAGTTTTGTATAGCTAAAATCGCTGAGTTTTGCAGCTGATTCTTCTCAGTAACTGTCAGTATATGATGCATATGACTATCCTACAACCTTGAAATTTATGCTGATTCTAGGTTTTGGTTTGGGTTTCTATTAGAAAAATCCTGGAGACATTGTTATACCTAATCAGCAGTTTTATCTAATTCTATCTTTAATGTTAGTTTGCTGCTGGACATCTGATTAACAACTCATTAGTTCTCAAAGTGAATAAAATAATTCGACCCGGGAACCTTCTAGCTAGCCGTGTTTTGCATAAATGTTTTTTTCCCCTTATTTGTATGACATTTATGATCATTTCATCTATTGATGCACTCTTAATCAATCATATATATCTGCAGCTTTGCTTGTAGAAAATGGGAAGTTTCTTCTTTCTGCAAAACGAACCCGAAGAACCACTTGCACCGAGTATGTACTCTCCATGGATGCAGATAACATATCAAGATCAAGCAGCACTTATATTGGAAAACTGAGGTACGGATTATCTGCTTTTATGCAGCTACTTCTAATGCCCTCCGTCTTACAATTCAGCTCACGGAAAGAAAAATTGTGGTGAATTATTCTTAGTTGAGTGAAAATGAAATATTTCTCCAGAGTTTTGATATTGTGCTATCCTGCAGTATTTGTACGAGGAAAGAGGAAAATATCTTGAAATTTAGTCCTGAACACATTTGAGATTCTTTGACTTGTATTTGATGATTCTTTGGTCAATTGGTGTGTTAATGATTTTCAGTTTATTGGTTTTCCACGAATTAGATTGGATGTGGGGATGTCCAAGGCAAGTGAGGGGCCATTGGTCAGTATAGTTTGCTTAAAGAGATTCACATTTCTTGGCAATTTACATTAACTTAATGCTAATTTAGCACATTGTGCAGTTGGGTAATTTGAGAAATTATATTTGTTCTGGAGAGGGCACATTCTTTTGTGGTCAATATAAACTGCTAGCTCTAGTATTATGTAGAAAAGAAGTTTATCAGGCACAATTATACACCACTTTCATTCCCCACCCAACAGGATAGAAGAATTCAACCTCAGAAAAGAAACTTATGTGCCTAAAGGCCTACATAGAAAATTGAACTTGACAATTTAATTGCAATTCAATTAGATCAATTCGAGTATGATTCTTGGATTTATCACATATGTTTATATTTAAATCATTTTAATTTACATCTTTCTTTGTTTTAGGTCAAATTTTCTTGGCACAAAATTCATCATTTATGACACACAGCCTCCTTACAACAGTGCTCAGCTTTACCCACCTAGCCGAAGCCGCCGGTTTTATTCAAAAAAAGTTTCCCCAAAGGTACCGACTGGCAGCTACAACATTGCTCAAGTTACATATGAGCTTAATGTTCTTGGCACTAGGGGCCCTCGCAGGATGCACTGTAGCATGCACTCAATTCCTAATTCAGCCCTTGAGCCTGGCGGTAGTGTCCCAGGCCGGGCAGAGCTTAACCCCCGTTCCCTAGAAGACTCGTTCCGAAACTTCTCAAAATCAATCGATTGTTCAACTGAATTTAGCAGCTCACGGTTCTCTGACATTGCTGGTCCCCGTGATGATGATGACGGAAAGGAGAGACCATTGATTCTTCGGAACAAGGCTCCAAGATGGCATGAACAGCTGCAGTGTTGGTGCCTCAACTTTCGGGGAAGGGTAACTGTTGCATCAGTCAAAAATTTCCAGCTGATTGCCGCAACACAACCTGCAGCAGGTGCACCGACACCATCGCAGCCACCCCCATCAGATCACGACAAGATTATTCTCCAATTTGGCAAAGTTAGCAAGGACATGTTTACAATGGATTACAGATATCCTCTTTCTGCATTTCAGGCTTTTGCAATCTGCTTGAGTAGTTTTGACACTAAATTGGCATGTGAATAAAAAAGAACATAGAGATTATGGTAAGAAGTAGAAAAATGTAGTTGGTCCCTGCTTGTTTTATTTTCTAGAGAGTTCTATAGAATGTGGGGTTGATTTGTTGTATGCAGAGTACAACTATATCTTGGACAGAAAAATTACAGGACAACAATATCTGTGCTCATGGATGAAGAATCATGTTTTTCCTTTTCTATAAAATTTGTATTCTCTTTACCATTTTGGATTAGTTTGCTCTGTGTTTCCATTATCAAATGTTTTCTGTTGTTTAAACTTGTAAATTTCTTCTTTTATATGATCTGAAAATAAACATTTCAAATTTCAATTCCTTTTTGTTTGCCAAAGGGTATGTTGAAAAATACACCTGTTAAAAGTATTTGGTAAACATATACCACTCAACCACATGGTGGACAATTTAGGGTTTGTACAGTATACAAAATTGACCGTCTAATTGTGATAAGAATATGTCAAAAAAATGCAACCAGTGAATAAAAATCATTGAATTCCTTTTTATCTCCAAGGTCGGTTGCTTGTGGATTTTAGCTTGTGTTGTTGTTCAACCTAGCCCATCCTGGCCGGCCTATAATACAACTATTGATTCCTCAACGTGTTCTCGTCCGTTGGCATTACGTGTCCATTTTTGACCTAAAATTATTGCATTCAATTTCTGGGTAAAACATTTTAAATAAAAAATAATATTAAAAATATAAATTTTGTACAAATTGACGTGAAGTTATATCGACACATTTGTCAAGTAATTATTATTTTTTTACTTACTGAATTTTGTTAGTTGTTGTAAAATATAAGACTTAATAATAATATAACAGTATTACATTACTTTGTACAAATGAATTTGTATAAAATTTTAAATCTATAACACTATTGTAAAATAAAATTCTATTTTAGTTATAATTTTTATGATAATTAATTTATTTATGTCATAATATTTTATTAAATAGTAAGTGTGATCTATCTAATTTTTATTTTATTTTTTAATTCATTAAGTTTTTAAAAAATTATTAAATTATCAACAAATAAATAAACATATATGAAAATTTCATGTATGGACATTGTATTTTACAAATTGTAAATTTGAAATAATACACCGTTCTTAAAAATTATATAATATTACTTATTATAAATTTATAACTTAAAAATTGCAGATGAGAGAATAATTATTTATATTTATTGTATTATTATTATTATTATTATTATTATTATTATTACATTGTATTTAATAAAATAGTATTTTATGAATTCAATGTGTGTATATATTATTAATATATGTATAAGTTAATTGAATTCGTTTTTAAGCATGCAAAGGTCTAAGAGGATTAAGCCATCATTTAGCATTTGATTTTGCCAATTGAAATTAGAAACTGTCGGCATTTCATTTAAATTGAATTTGGCTTCGCAATTGAATTAGCTTTGCAAATTGGAAGAGACCAAGAACGAACAAAGGATAGGACAAGGGTATAATACTGATTTCACTTTCAATTAGTTTTATAATTTGATTTTAGGTTATTAGATTCGTGTACAATTGTTATAGAATTTCTATTATTAGTAATTTATTTTTCGTTTATAATTTTAGTTTTATATTTATTTGTTAGGATATTGTTATATGTTTAATATCATAATTTTTTATTTTTTGATTTAGTATTTGTTATTATTAATTTAATGTTAGGAAGTGATCTAGAAAAGTAAGAGAAATTGACAAAAGTTTAATTACTGTCGATTGCATATTAAGGTATGTATTTATATACAATTGAGATGATTTTAATTTTAAAACTGAAAAATAGAGTGTCACACATCGATAAATCGGTGTCGTGATGGCATAAAGATAAAGATATCTTATCCTTATAAGTTTCAAACAAAATCTGTAATACATATGAATATAAATTATACGTACACATTTATTAACAACTCTATGCCTATCTATGAACTCATACACATATACTAATAACTTCATGCTTATTACCATTATGCCATACATATATCATGATACTCATAACAAAAAAGTATATGTACAAAAACATATAAAAATCACATCATAATGTGTATACATTATTGGGCGTTATGCCCAATATGCAAAACATATAAAAATAGTAACTCTTAGGTGATTACATGGAGAATCTAGAAACTCAATATTTTTTACGAACATCTTTTAGAATTATTACCTAGAAGGAAATCTTACAATCACTGGAAACTGTGGTGGGATGAGTTTTGGAGAAAATTCAGTGAGTAGATATTAAAATGAAAATTTTAAGTAAATTTAATTTTAACATAAAATATGTTTAAAGTCAGAATCAATTTTATACATAAATTATACTGACAGAATATCCACTGCATATTATTATAGTTCAAGAATTATAATTTCAAATAATCAAATGAACACAGAATAATATGGATAGATGTGTACAGATTTCATGTCAGATATTAGACTGCTATTTGCCCTCTATTTCTCACATGTACCGGTACCTCTACAGAACACAAATCAGAATGCTTTCAAAGCACATAAACTTCCTTCCTTATATCTCCTGGCTAGAGTTAAGTAAAAATTAAAATAATGGTTAACATACTGTAAAAAATACAAAAATTAGAAATAAAACACAATTCAAAACACAATGGCTGCTTCTTGACCTCAAAATTAATATCTTAACAACTTCTTCATAACACAAACATATATATATATATATATATAACTCAAAATAAGTCTCATTTTCCATATAAAACAGAATGTAAATCAATTTGTAAATA
>JAXCLQ010000002.1:12681212-12694357 GCA_035584115.1 Cedrela odorata
ATATATATATATATATATATAACTCAAAATAAGTCTCATTTTCCATATAAAACAGAATGTAAATCAATTTGTAAATAAACTATTTATTATTTCGTAAAACATTTATACTAATTATATAATATAATAAGTTGTTATATATATATATATATATATACACAACAAGTTTTCTTCACTTTTTTGAATTCTATTTCATTCTATAATTCGAGTCTAACGATTAATTATTGTGATGTCGATTATACTTAATTCACTATTACTAACCAATTTCGCACGATAATCCATTATTTTGAAATTTAAATTAAACGCGAACACTACTATTACTATTTATTTCTTCCGACAAAATTTAATTTTACCTAATCGGTTTAATTCTAACCTAAACAAGTATAATTAGAAAAATGTTCGTAATGAACAGTAACTCTGTGATGAACAGTAGTTATTTTTTAAAAATGCAAAAATACGATAACAACAATGCTGAGAATCATACCGAGGGGTTAATTTAACCTTAAGACGTTCGAATTACGAGTAATTTTAAAAATTTTCAAATTGTAAATAGTGACAATATTCTCTTCCTGGCTTAATCATGAACCAAATCGTTCAAACGAAGTTCCTAGAGTGTAGTCTATGTCGTGTATGTGTAATTAGTAGCAAGAAACGAAACTTTAATCGGTTGAAAATTGAGTAATTTGAAGAAAAAAATAAAAATGGCAAAAATGGAGGTTACGGGAATAAGAAGAAGAAAATATGCCCAATTTATTTGCTGCCTTGCTGAAATGAAAATTAAAAGGTGCATAAATGACTCATTTGCCCTTGAAAATTTTAGAAACAAATGAAATAACAAAATGGTAAATATGTTAATTACTATTTTCCTATGTTTCGGGCTTCGATTCTCTCTCATTTGATCTTAGATTTGACTCCAATTTAATTCATATCGATCATTATTGTGTCATCTTTCAGTAAAAATGAACCGTTTATCAATCGAATTTTTTAATCAACGTTGATTTTTGTTTGAAGGTCAGGTGTGCAAATAAAACTTTAAAGAAAAATTTTCTAAACTTTACAAATTGTTATCAAATCACTCCCAATAACTAATTTAACATTAATACAAAGTTAGTAGCTCGGTTTTTAGCACCTCGAAATAAATTTATAAAATAACAAATTTATTTCTTATGTATAAAATAACTGAAATGCCTTTAATTTAAATTTTAGGGTATTACATTCTTTCCCCCCTCCCCTTTAAAAAAAATTAGTCATCGAATTTAAAATTTCAACAAGGTTTTAAAAATATTTATCTTCATTTTCGAATAAGTGATTATATTTCTTCCTCATGATATTTTCTAACTCTTAAGTCGACTCACACTCTTGTGGTGTTACCAGACAGCTTTCACTGAAAGAATCTATTTTGATCGAAGTTTTCTCAACTCTCTATCTACTATAGCCACGGGTTGCACCTGATATGACGAGTTTTGATCTAACTTTACTATCTATAGTTCCAAGACGTGCGACTCATCATAAAGAACTTCCTCAGCATAGATACATAGAAAACTAGATGTATCTTATCCGTACTAGGTGGAAGACCTAACTACCCCTAACTTGTTAGAGAATTTGGAAGGGTCCAATATATATCTCTGCTCAACTTGCTTTTCTTGTCAAATTGCATAGCTTCTTTAAAAGGAGAATTTTTCAGAAACACATATTCCCCCTCAAAATCAATCACTCATGCTCGTGATATGTTCTCCAGAGTCTAGATTGTCTTCTCCGATTGTCCATCTATCTGATGATGGAATGCAACACTGAAATGGAGTTAAGTACCTAAAGCTCCTTGGAAGAACTGCCAAAACTTCGATATAAATTGAAAACTCAGGTTTGAAATAATGGAAATAAATATATCATTCAAAAAAACTATATGATCCAAATAAATCCCAGCATATTGAGAAGCAGTATAAGTAGTCTTAACTAAAAGGAAATGGGCTGACTTCGTTAATCTATCCATGATGACTCATATAGAATCATATCCTTTAGATGTGTGAGAAAAGCATACAATGAAGTCCATAGTCATTTTATCCTATTTCCATTTGGGTATATCCAAACTCTGAAGTGTACCAGACGGTTTTTGATGTTCCGCTTTTATCTTATGACAGTTCAAACACTTGGCCACCAATTCGACATTATCTTTCTTTATGTCTTCCCACTAGTAAATCTCCCCTAGATCATAATATATCTTTGTTCCTACCGAATGCATTGTATAAGAGGAAGTATGATCTATCTCCAAAAGTCGATTCTTGTGTTCTTGCACTAGTGGCACTACCATCCTATCTTGATATCTCAAGATGCCATAATCATCTACTTTAAAGTCATCACTTTACCTTGCTCGATGCACCTCTTCTTTTAATCTATATACGGGGCCAAAATCTGAGCTTTCTTAATTTCCTCCACTAAAACAAATCTCGATATTCTTTTTTGAATAACACAACCCAAATTATAACTCATGGGCTCATGATAATTCACCATTTTTATAACATTCACATTAATCTTACTATTTCTTCCTTAACGAGTATAACACAACCAAAATTCGTAAATTTCATTAACCCCAAACGTTGTCAACATATTCGAGAAAAAATAGTTTCAATAATCTCAAATAGTCATAATTTATATAGAGTAATACATCAAGTATATTTAACAAATTTAATCGAGGTTTCATGCACCTGTATTTCAAATACTAGGTTCAAGTAGCGATCTCATTTTCACATCTTAACTTAATGAAATAAATTTTTTATAATCAATCTACATACAAACCTTCGAATTCTTCCTCACTTGGCAAAATCAAAATTAAAATTCATATCTTTACAGTATCTTAACACTTTATCGATATTTTCAATAAATATTCCTATGTTCATCATAATCACAACTTTACTAAGTAATGTTCAATGTAATCCTAAGAACTTAATCAACTCATTCATCACTTATATTTCATCATTAAGGTCGGATAATTATTTGAGAAATATAATAATTATTCATATGTTATAAGCCAATTCTCAATCTGTGAATTCGTAATATTTCTTATACCCTCAATATCAGTGAAAACTGTCTCAATAATCATAAAAATCATAAAATTTAACAGGTCATAACTAAAGTTAAGTTAGAGAACTTAGTCAGGATTCCAACATATGTAATTTAAGTCATTATTTAGCAATCCTCGGAGTAATAGTTATCCACTCTCCTATATACCTCAAGAATCCACAGTAGGTTACACGCTATAGTTACATAAATATTACATGTATATCAAATATATCATACATATATTCCTACCTCAACGACTCATTTCCATATCACAATTATCTCAATTTATAAGCAAATCGGCTAAATAATTTTTTTTTTATATCCTAAGGCTATTTCCATAATTTCAAACACACTAATATTTTTATAAATTGACCATAAAGTAAGGCATTAAACACTTCTAATTATTTTCACCTAAACTTGGCTTCCCGAAAATCATAATTTGTTCGATTATCGCTGAGATTTACACTCAATTAAACACATATGTATCTCAGAGCTCTTATCAATTCTAAAAGAGTTTCTTAAGATTAAGTAATATAAGTTTAAAATATTTGTAAGACGGGTTAGTCCACTTACTCAACAAATCAACCTCAATATCTCTTTCTCCCCTGTCATAGCCCAAACCACTACTTGTAATCTCATAATATTGACATTGGCGAAACAATTCCACAACCACAAGGGTTATAAGTTTTCATATAGCTATAACCAAAGCATTTAGAAATTTGATTGAGTTTTGTACTCATGTAATTCCAACATAAATTTTTTAAATAATTTTCTAAAAAATAATTATTCACTCGCAATCAACAAAACAATCTTGAATAAAGGTTAAATACCCAGTACATCCCGTACTCAGCAGTCTATCTACATCGATAGCCAAGATCAAGCTACCAGAGACTTCACTTTTATCACCCTGGAATTTAAAGATTAGATCATTTAGAATAGAAAAAGTGATAGTTTTCTTCTTATAATCAATTATCGCATAATATATGGACAACCTATCCATACCTAAAATCACATCAAAATCTAAAATCTCTAGCAGGATCATATTAACAGAATATACATGCTCACCAATAAAAATGGCACAAGATTTTATAATCTTAGAAGCTAATATCGCGCTTCCTATAGGAGTAGACACAGTTAAAGGTGAATCTAGGGTTTTGATCTCTTTGCTTAAACGGTATGCAAAATATGGAGAAATAAAATAATAAGTTGCCCCCGGATTAAACAAAATTTTAGCATTAGTAGTCTCAATGGAAAGAATACCTATCACAGTCGTATTTGATGCTTGAGCATCCTGAGGAGTCAATGCAAACACTCTTGCCTGGCCTCTACGGTAGATGATTGACCTCTACCAATCAATTGCTGTCCTCTCTCGCGAGTCGTCACTTAAATTGCAATCCGTGAATTTACCTTATTTCAACACATGATCGACATCCTCGACAACATTCTTACTATTCATAATAATAATAAGTTTATAGAGCAATAAGCACAATCAAATTCTAACTCATAGGTTCACATTAACCCAACTTTTTCGACATTTTCGAAAACAATTTCCAATAACTATAACAATTATCGAATTTAATAAACCTACGTTTGAATCCAATAAGAAACATAATTCTGTCTTTATCCTATATATTTCAATATCAAGTTTCAATGATAACTTTATATTCACATTTTAATATAATAGAATAAAACGGTGTGATGGTAGTATATAACGTTTAGATATATATATATATATATATATCCATAATCTTTGTTTACGACCCTGAACTCAAAAGAAATTCATAAATCACTATAATTTATTCTCAATCATAGTCATCATATCAAGACTCAAATTTCACATCTTCACAAGTCCTATGTAAAATACATTTTAACCATAACATACTCATCTTTTCCGATACCCATAATTCAGCAATTTTACAATTCACACATTTAGATATATTAACCGGTTCAAACTAATTCTTAAAGAAAAAGTCAACTCCCGACTCATATTTAAAGCAAATTTGACATCACACTATTGAAAATATAAATATATCCAATTTAGCAAAATAACTAAATTAATGCACTTTTTATCCACAATCATAGTCCATAATACCAAATCCGAAATTTCATAAAATCACATCCCATCTATAACATATATATTCTTCCAACACATATTTTAACCATTCACTGTTCAACATATTTGCTATATTCAGAACTCAACTTGAATCACAAATATTTATAGTTTAAGTATTAAAATAAAGCCATAATATAGTAGAGCAAAACATCTACTTTCTCATTTGATACTTCAGGCTCTTGGATTATAGCTCTACCCCGACCTATACCTCGTCCTCTACCTACTTGACCTTGAACCCCAACAGGTGACACTAAAGGCCTAGTCAAATCTTGGTTTGAAGAAGAAATCCTTTGGTCTTTATCGGAGGGATTTTAATTTCGAAAAGACTTAATTTAGTTGTTAAGATATGGAAATACCGTTCAGATGAATTATAGTTTATCCTACAACATCTACAGAAAGAAGATGCATTGGATTATCCAGATACTCAAAGAGGCAACACCCCACGAGGAAGTATCTCGGACATACTACGCATGCAAGGCATTATACTCTATTTACAGTCACCGACCCCTAGACTATATTCTGATACCACTTTGTCATATACGTATAACTCAGTTTCGTAATGGCATAGAGGTAGGGATATCCTAGCCCTATAAGCTTTAGACAAAACCTGTAATGCATATGAATATAAATCATATGTATACATTTATTAAGGGCTCTATGCCTATTTATGAACTTATACACATATACTAAGGACTCTATGCTTATTAACATCATGCCAGACATATATCAGGATACTCATAACAAAAGAGTATATGTACAAAAACATACAAAAATCACATCATAATGTGTATATATTATTAGGCGTTATGCCCAATATGCAAAAAAGACAGAAATAGTAACTCCTAAGTGACTGCTTGGAGAATCTGAAATCCCAATACTCTTCACGAACATCTCCTAGAATCCTCACCTAAAATGAAATCCTGCAATTACTAAAAATTGTGGTAGGGTAAGTTTTGGGAAAAACTCAGTGAGTGGATATTAAAATGAAAATTTTTAAGTAAATTCAGTTTCGACATAAAATATGGTTAAAGTCAGAATCAATTTTAGATATAAATTCTACTAACAGAATATCTACTGCATATTATTATAGTTTTAGAATTATAATTTCAAATAGTCAAATGAACACAGAATAATATGTAGGGCTGTGTATAAATTTCGAGTCAGATATCAAATCGTATTTCATCCTCTATTTCTCTCATGTACCAGTACTTTTACATAACACAAATTAGAATGTGCTTTCAAAGCACATAAACTTTCTCCCTTATATCTCCCAATTAGGGTTAAGTAAAAATTGAAATAACGGCTAGTATACTATTAGAAATATAAAAATCATAAATAAAATACAATTCAAAACACAATGGTCGCCTCCTAGCCTCAAAATCAATATCTTAACAACTCCTATAACAATATATATATATATAGCTCAAAATAAGTCTTATTTTTTATATAAAGTAGAATGTAAATCAGTTTGTAAATAAACTATTTCTTATTTCGTAAAATATAAAGTTTTATAAGATAATTTTAAAGAAAAGACAAGCACGTAAAAATCCACCAACATGTGTCGTAAAAAACGAAACAGAAACCCAATCACTGAGAGCTGAATTGCCGCTCCCTTGACATATGTATAACACATTTATTCTAATTATATAATGTAATAATTGAAGTACACATGTTTAAAATTTAACTATAATATTAATGTACAACAAGTTTTCTCCCCCTTTTTGAATTATATTTCCTTATACAATTCTAGTCTAACGATTAATAATCGTGGTGTCGATTATATTTAATTCACTATTATTAACCAATTCCGTATGATAACACATTATTTTAAAATCTAAATCAATCATGAACGCTACTATTATTATTTATTTCTTCCGAAAAAATTTAATTTCACCTAATTTAATAGTTAATTGGCTTAATTATAGCCTAAACAAGCATAATCAGAAAAATGTCCGTAATGATCAGTGATGAACAGTAACTATTTTCAAAAAATACAAAAATATGATAACAATGATGCTGAAAATCACACCAAAGAATCAATTTAACCTTAAGACGTCCGAATTACAAGTAATTTCAAAAATTCCCAAATTATGAATAGTGACAGTATTCTCCTCCCGGTTTAATCGTCGACCAAATTACTCAAACGAAAATTTTAAAGTGTAACCCGTGTCGTGTACGTGTAATTAGCAGTAAGAAACGGAACTTTAATCGGTTAGAAATTGAGTAATTTGAAAGAATTTAAAGAAAAAAATAAAAATGACAAAAATGGAGGTTACGAGAACAAGAAAAAGAAAATATGGCCAGTTTGTTTGCTGCCTTGCTGGAATGGAAATTAAAAGGTACATAAATGACTCATTTGCCTTGAAAATGTTTAAAAGAAATTAAATAGAAAAAGGTAAATATGTTTATTACTATTTTTCTATGTTTCAGGCTTTGATTCTCTCTCATCTAACCTTATATTTGACTCAAATTTAATTCATATCGATCATTATCGAGTCTTCTTTCAATAGAAATAAACTATTTATCAATCGAATTTTTCAGTCAACGCCGGTTTTTGTTTAAAGGTTATGTGCGAGAATAGAGTTTTAAAGGAAAATTTTCTAGACTTTATAAATTGTTATCAAATCGCTCTCAATAACTAATTAAACATTAATATAGAGTTAGTAATTCGGTTTTTAGCACCTTAACATAAATTTATAAAATAACAAAATTACTCTTCATATGTAAAATAACTGAAATGTTCTTAATTTAAATTTTGAGGGATTACATAGGGTGTGTTATTTTATTTAAAATTAAGTGCATGAATATGAAATTTCTGAATTAGATTTAAATATATTATAGAAAAGAGTTTATTTTGCATAATTTTAGCACTAAAATTTCATTAGCATGTGTAGTGTTTAATCAAAAAAATATTTTATAATGGTCATATGAAATTATTTTTCCGTAATTTTATTGGGGAGATTCAAATGTTATTATTTTTATTAATAAAGTAATTTTTTGAAAGTGTATTTATAATGGCTATGGTTTGTTATACATCCGTGATTTTGAATGTGATTTTTGTTCCACTGTAAATATGAGATATGGATAATGATACTTAAGAATAATACTCCAAAAATAAGTTGATCATTTATGGACGGCAATGCCAGGAATAATGCAATTATTCATAAGAAATGGACAAATCGTTTCACTTTATTCCAATGAAATTTTGATTTTAATTTTAATTTTTTTTTATTTTTTTTATGTTTGACTTTGAAATTCAAAAATTATTTATATTAATTTTTTTAATTTTTATTCATAAAAATTGTTACTGCATATAAATATTTACCAAGTATTAATTCACCTCTATTTTTCGGATTATGAGTGATGCTAGAGATAAAATAATTAAGAAGACTATTGATTTTTCAACAGTAGAGTTTTGTTGTCTTTTGTACTTTTTTAAATATGAGAACATAAATTATACTGAATTTGAATCATTTTATAGTTAATGGATATGTATATATAAATTTTTAATATTGGTTATATTTTAATATTGAAAGAAAGCAATTAGAATTATAATTTTTTTTTTGAAAATATTTAAAATTTTATTTTTAAAATTTACTTTTGAATTTGGTTTAAAGTGCGGAGAAAACTGCGTATAAAATCCATTACATACAATTTTTAATACATTGTTTTTATATAAAAATAATAATAATAAAATCATGTTGTCCTTTATTTATCTATTGAGAAAAAATTATGAAGAAAGATTCTAACAAAATTATTTTATAAAAATATGACGCATGTTTTAAATTAATCATTATTATTACCTATATAATTAATAAAAATTAATTAAATAAAATAGGAATGAAGTGATAGCCTCACTTAAAATTATTTATTTATTTAACTTAATATTTCCTAAAAAATGATAAATCACTATTAAGTTTTTTAATTTTATATTCATTTTATTTAGTGTTAATAATTTTAAAACAATTAAAAAAATAAAATTTCTTAATTTTTACTTTTTTAGGTGAAACTATATTGATAAATTGATACATCATGTCCATTCATATTAATTTTTGTCACTAAATTATATAAATGTATTATATTATTTTTCTTTTTATTTTTCTTTTTATTTTTATTTTTATATAAACAAATATTTTTAAAATTACTAATAATTAATTAGTACAATGAATCAAACGTAATGATTCAAACAGTAATCTATCATTTTAAATAACTATCTGACTATAATATTAAAATAATATCATTTCAGTTCAATTATTAACCCCCTATAATATAATATAATTATAATATAAAATATAATTCTATTTTATGATATAATATATTAAAATTTAGAATTTTAATATTAATTTTTTATTTTTGTATTTTTCAAATCGATATGTTTGTAGTAACAACAAAAATTATTTATGACATTTGTTTTTTTATTTTTTTTTAATGTGGTCTAAATTTTAAAACTGATGGATCCCAAGTTTTTCTTCTCCGTGTTTCCTACTCTACTACATGATTATGTGACAAATGGCATGTTTTGTGTATAGACACGTGGCAACACGGGCTTTTAGCCTAAAAAGTGAAATAAATGATCATCAAATTAATATCCTAATTAAATTATCATTTTGATTCTTCTAGCTCTTGTATAAAAAGTTAAGAAAATTTCATTTGTAATCATTGTCTGCCTCATTTTTCAAACATCTTATGCTAATTATGAAAATAAAAAAAATAAAAAATAAATCCTTACAGCTAATTAGTGGGTGTTCAATCAACAAAAAATAATAATTTTCTAATCAAAATATAAAATTCAAAGAGAAAGAGATCACTTAGAAAATGAACATTCGAAGTACTTGAACAGAAATTCTAGACTTACCAGATGGAGTTCTCGACAACAAACTTTATACACGACGAAACATTTCAAGACAACAACAGCAAGCAAAGATGAAAACCACCCAGATGATCAAAACTATATACAATTGCAACACTGAAAGTTTTGCAGCCTTTTTTTTTTTTTTTTAATTGAACAGACAACAAAAGAAACAAAACGAAATGAATTTTGACAGATTCCGAGAAGTGAGCACGCACTGCTTAATTAATTCTTTGCCATCCCCTACTGAAGTGTGTCGTGTCGTCGCCAGCAGCCCGGGGGGCTACTGCTGCTGCACAGTTCAGTGGCTGGCTTTGGCGCCGGAAGCTCAAGGAGGTTTGTATTCTGTTGAAACTGAGAGCATTAGAAAAAAAGAGTGAGTGGAGAAGATAAGGACGACTCTTTCTTTTTTGGAAAACATGTAAAGACTCAAAAATTACATGTCTTCCCTGGCCTGCCCACGCCTGCATTATATATAAATATACGCGTCGTGGTATTCATGTTATTTAATTATGGGTTAATAACATCATGGTTCATAAGTTTTTCACTTTTTATAATTAAGGACATGATTTGTTCATTTGTATCATATGAAATGACCAAATTATATTCATTATGTTGAATTTTGATCATCTAATGCAATAGTATGTAACATTTTAATATTTTTGCCTTGTATTGATCATTTTTAGGAAAAGATATATGTTACAATATCAATTGAAATGATCAACTTAGATTATAGAAGGCAATTTGAAAGAGTTAAATTTCAAGAGCTCTAACTCATTATTTGTTAGTGAGAGTACAATCTATATGATGGCGTCTTGATAAAAATTCTTCATTAATTGTCAGTTTGTAATTAATGGTTTTTCTAATTGTCTATTGATCTAGATTATCTGTTGCACTCTGACCATCTAATATAATAATATGTCGCTTAAAACTAAAGGGTCTTTCGGTTAATTTAATTGGAATTATAAATATATTTGATATAAATAAATAAATTATATTATTATTTGTGAATATGAAATAAAATAGAGGTCTGGTTGTTATTATCCCATTAAATTATATCGTTGCATACGTGCTAAAGGACAGTAGGGGAAATGGTGCGATGGAATCATTTCGTTTTATGATAATTTTGTATTGCCTTAGATCTTTTTTTTATTTTTTTTCTTTTCACTTAAAAAGAGCTCTATTGAGACTTCTGATCTTGATAATGAAGTATTCAACAACCAAATAAAATTTTAAAGTTTAGATAAGTTTAAATAATAAAAAGATACAAAATTTTTGGATGTAATATAACAAAATTTATGTTAATAAAATATCGTCATATGAAAATATTTTTTATTATCGCAAATAGAATAACATCATCTATTAGAACGATTAGATATGTGAATGAATTTTATAAGTTAGATTTACTATATGACCACATATAAAGGACTTTGTCGTTTATGAAGCATACCTAACTATATAATGTTATTTTGAATAGTATTGGTCTTTAAATATTAAATTTAGAGTTTCATATCATATATTAAAGGTGTTGGTTACTATAAGGGGAGTAACACAACTTACTAATGTGTGTAAAAATATAATTACTTATAATAAATTTTAATTAGTAACTTTTGGAGGGCTTAGATTTATACAATAAGTAATATCTCTTAAAGTGTTGAAAGGGCCACCTAATTCTCACAAGTTGTTGAGTCTCTCATACATAGAGCCAAATTTAAGAGACAAAGATGAGGCAAAAGAGAGTTTTGGCCAATACTCAAGCCCATGGGCATGTAGAGCAGACAGATTTTCTTTGCAGGGAAAGTTGGTGGAGCACTAAATCTTAACACCATATCTCAAAGATTGATTCTAAAAATAAAAATTGTGGTTGTAGAAGAAACTTGGTTTTGCAATTGGACTCACATTCACATTGTGCTCACCATTTCTAACTTCAACTTTTTACAAGATAACTCTATAAAATATTACAAATTGCACGCTAAAGAGCCAAAGGTTTGTTTTATAATAATTATTATTCTGAATAATCTAAAACATAATTTTAATATAATATTTATAATTATCATATTTTTGTTCAACTTTAAAAATACAACAATTAAAATATTTAATAGATAACAATACTTTATAGCTAATATTTATCACTCACCCACTCACTTGTATTTGATAATTAATAATTTTATTTTAAAATAATTATAGATTAAATGTTACATCACTTTCGGCTTAAATGCATATTTAAAGGATTTTTTTTTCTTATATAATTTTTTATATATATTTATTTTAGACTATGAATGATATTGTTATGTTTAAAAGTGATAAATATATCGTGTCATGCTGACACAATCTATGAAACTTCATCCCATTCCTGTTTTGTGTAGTCTCTAACTTTTAAAAGGTAGACCAACTTGGTCCATAAACCAAATAAATTCGTGTAGCATTGTGCCATGCCTTGTTGGCTGGTGAGTTTTTAATGTTATTAATTGTTAATTTTTTTAAAAATTAATTAACTAAAATTGTTAAAATATCACTATATATATCACTATATTTAACAATTACATTATTAGGTAACACCAACATTTTAGTAGTAATAGTTCATTTTTAGATTTATATTTGATATTTATTATTTTCACCTCATCTATATTGTAATTTAAAAATTACAGCATCTCAATCTTAAATAAAACCTTATTTATTTGGTTACAATATTAGATAGATCTCTAAAAATTTTATTTTAAGTTTATCTAAAAAAATCTCAAAATTGAAATTCTTTGAAAAGCTATTACTTCTAATTTAAAGTTAAAAGTTATATATGTAAAAGGGGTTCAATTACTTATAATAATTAAACATCCATACTATTACTTATTTATCATTGGATAAATCTAATGGTAATCTTATCTACTATATTTAGATTTTAAGTTAATAACATATATTACAAGTATTTGTTAACTTGAAATTTAAATGCATTAAATAAGATGAGTAATCGTTGGATTAAATTTAAATATATTTTTTTAATGGATGCGAATGCGGGTTTGAAGAAATCTATCATAAACATGATTCGCTGCTATCTTTAATTACTATTTCATAATAATTATAGGTTAAAATTCATAAAATCTTAATCCTAAATATATGTTAAAATGTACAATT
>JAXCLQ010000002.1:12701529-12713270 GCA_035584115.1 Cedrela odorata
TTTTAGATCATCATACAACTCTTTAATTAGTAAATTACATATTTAACTCTTTTATTATAATTTTAAAATTTTTTATTTCATTTTTTAATCCCAACAATTTGTTATATATATATATTTGAAAATTTGAAAATTTTAACTATAATTTATAAACTAAAAAGGTTTAATAAAAAATTAAAAATAAATGTACGGGCTATACAATATAGTTAAAGTGGGTTGTAACATACCAAAAAAAAAAAATTTATAACTACTTCATAATTGGAGGACACAATTGGTGTTATGCCATATCACAAAGAAGTAAGTAAAATAAAATTTTAGGTAAACATGAATCTAATTTATTTATCATTTGTGTCAAAATTTTAAATACGAATATAAATATACAGTATGATTTGTTTAGACACAATTAATAAATAGATTATATTTGTATTAATACACGACATGATTGAATAGGATTACCTTAATTAAAATAATTAGACACTAATTTAATTTGTTTAACTTTAATATAAGATTTAACTTAAATTTTTAAAAGTTAATGTTAATGAGTGTTAAGGATGTAGTATGGGACGTGAGTAAAGTTCAATAGGCTGTGCACTCAAAATAAGATATTATGAAAAATAAAAGAAGGATCTCTAGCCCAACTCGATCCAAATGACATTATCTAAAAGATAACAAAGATTTTAAGCATAGTGAGAGTCAAGACCTAAGTTTAAAATCCAATCTTGAGACCTAGGTTTAGAATCTAATCTTGAGACTCCTTATGAAAGTATTAGGTATAACATGACCGAGGTTTCAGATATATAACACAGCCTGAGTTCACCTCGGGTAGATGAAGAAGTTTCAAGTAAAGACTTTCGAGATCTTTTAGCAGTTGTGTATCAACAAATGATTCATTCTCTTTTCAATTTATTTCCAGATTATTAGGACCCAATTTCAAACACAAATCCAAATACTCCATACTGATAATGCTCGGGATTATTTTAATAAAGTTCTAGGAAAATATCTTGGTGATAATGGGATAGTTCATCAAAGTTCATGTGTAGGAACACCTCAACTAAATAGAATTGCAGAACGTAAAAATATACATCTTTTAGAAGTTGCTAAGGCCTTGACGTTTACTAATAATGTACCTAAGAGTTTTTGGGGAGAAGCAGTTCTTACAGCCTCTTATGTTATTAATCGACTTCCATCTAGTGTTCTTTAATTCCAAACACCTCTTCAATCCTTCTTAAGTATTATCCTCAAAATTGTTTATTTCAAAATTTACCTATTAGGATATTTAGGTGCACAGTATTTGTTCATTTTTTAACAAAAACAAAATTGGATCCTCGGGCAACCAAGTGTATTTTCTTAGGGTATTCACCATGTCAAAAGGGGTACAAATGTTAGTGTTCAAAAATAAAGAAACTATTTATAACTATGGATGTCACTTTCTTTGAAAATACTTCTTTTTTTAAAAGTTCAATTCAGAGGGAGAACGTTGGTGAAGTTGAACTTTTTGATTTTTTTGTTGAGGATAACTTTGCAAGCGTAGAGAATTTTAACTCTAATATACTTAATATTTTTGCTATAGATGTTCCTGTTGACAGTTCAGCAGTTCCAGTTCCAAATCTAGTTTCAAATCCAAATGTAGTCCCATAAAATCCAAGTCCAAATTCTGTAAATCCTAAGTCTAAGTCTCTTATGCCACTAACTGACACAATTAATGCAGATGGGCAGATGCAGAAACATAATTCAGTACCTTTGACTGACACAATTAATGCAGATGAGTAGAAGGAAAAACATAATTTAGTGCCTTTGACATATTCTCGAAGAACAAAAAAGAATTAAGGAATACAACATGTTATTGTCCAACAGAACTGCCTAGATTCTGATCTATATGCAAATCCACATTTAACACATCTGAATGAAGACAATTCAGAAAAACAAGAATTTCATCAAGACATGTTAGATACCGATTGCTCTTCAGAAAGGTACAAGAA
This sequence comes from Cedrela odorata, assembly GCA_035584115.1. Lineage (NCBI taxonomy): Eukaryota > Viridiplantae > Streptophyta > Magnoliopsida > Sapindales > Meliaceae > Cedrela > Cedrela odorata. Next base: position 12,703,506 of record JAXCLQ010000002.1, read on the forward strand.
CTTGTACGTAATATCCAGTGCAACATCACATGTCATTTGGAAATCTTTCTCAGTCATATAGGGCATTCAGTTTGAAGATCTCAGCTAAAAAAATTCCAACAAACATCTTTGAAAAAGAATGGTACATGGGAGATAGTAAAGTTGCCAAAGGGAAAGTATTTAGCAAGTTGCAAATGGGTTTTCAATATTAAGTACAAAGCTGATGAGAATATAGAGAGATATAAAGCAAGGTTAATTGCCAAAGGATTCACTCAAACCTTAGGCATAGATTATAACAAAACATTTGCACCGGTGGCTGAATTGAAGACTATCAAAATTTTGGTATCCGTCGCAGCAATTTTGGATTGGCCACTATATCAAATGGATGTGAAAAATGCATTCTTGAATGGAGAATTGGAAGAAAAAGTTTATATGGAGCCTCCACCAAGATTTGAAACCAAAGTTGGTAAAGGAAATGTATGTCGGTTGAGGAAATCTCTTTATGGGTTGAAACAGTCACCAAGAGCTTGGTTTGATAGGTTCTCTGTATCATTGAAGAAATTTGGGTATGAAATTAAGGATGGAAAAATTACTATTCTTATAGTATATGTGGATGATATTATTCTAACAGGTGATGATTTAGGTCTTATTTCCTTAAAGAGGTTCTTAGCAAAGGAGTTTGAAATTAAGGATTTAGGTCAACTTCTCTATTTTTTTGGGAATGGAAGTGGCAAGGAGCAAGAAGGGTATTGTTATCTCTAAAAGAAAGTACACTATGGATTTATTTAAAGAGACAGGAATGCTAAGGTGTAAGCTATTTGAAACTTCAGTAGAGCTTAATGTGAAGATTGGAAAAGAAGGAAGTTCAATCGATAGGAAGAGATACTAAAGACTAGTGGGAAAGCTGATGTATTTATCCCACACTAGACCTGACATAGCTTTTGTAGTGAGTTTAGTCAGTCAATAAATGCATAATCTATTCCAAATACATCTAGATGCAGTTTATAAAATTCTGAAGCATTTAAAGTCCTCTTCAGGAAAAGGTTTATTTTTTTGTAAGAGTGATAAAAGAAATGTGGAGGCTTATACTGATGCTGATTGGGCAGGATCAATTGATGATAGGAAATCTACATCAGGCTATTGTACATTTATTTGGGGAAACTTAGCTATGTGGAGAAGTAAAAAGTAGAATGTTGTAGCAAGGAGTAGTGCAGAAGCAGAGCTAAGAGCTCTTGCACAAGGAACCTGTGAGATAATCTGGATTAAGAGACTATTGGAAGAGTTGAAATTAGTTTGTGTAAAGCCAATGAAAGTCTTTTGTGATAATAAAGCTGCCATCAACATTGCTCATAATCCTATCCATCATAATCGTATCAAGCATGTGGAAATAGATAGGCACTTTCTAAAGGAAAAAATAGATTGTGGAGAAATCTGTATGACTTTTATTCCTTCTAAGTTACAAGTGGCTGATTTACTTACAAAAGGTGTTGGAAGATAAGAATTCACGGATGGGAATGTTAGACATCTTTCTACTAGCTTGAGGGATAGTGTTGAACAAATGATATAATTTGAGATATGTTTGAATTCTTAAGAGATTAGGAGATTAATTTATAAGATAAGAAGATTAGGTAGCTTATTTCAAAATTTTATTTTATAGATATTATCTTTAAATATTCTGGTTTAGATCCTATTGGTTAGATTGAGTTTTTAAAATTATTTTGCAAACTCATGTAAACTCCTCTATTTAAATTTGTGGGATATTGAATAATAATTGAATTAGTTTTCCTACCATTTTAAGTGTTCCAATCAAATGTTTTAATTTGTTTAGCTTGGCATTTACCATGAAGAACGTAGGATAGACCTGCAGTTTCTTTGACCATATTATGTTGTGCCATGCTTATGTTTAGTAAATTCCACTTTTCATTCAAGCAACTGCAGTTTTTGTCCATTGGCTGTTCAGATGCAGTATTGCAGCTAGAGATTAGCTTCTTTTCCCCTTTGGTATTGCAGATAACAGGACTAGCTTTTTCATCAATTGACTCCAATTAAATCTATGTACAAGGAGTTGATTATGAGGTGATTGTTGATTTTTTTAATCAATTATTCTTTTACTCAATACTATCATCTTCACGTTCTAGTTGCTTGTTTCATCTTCTGACTACTCAACTTATTCTTCATCTGTGATCTGTGTGGACATTGGTATTTAATTCAAGCTTTTGTTCATGTCATTTTTCTCGTTGTTAGTGAAAAATAGAGATCCCCATAAAGCAAGCTTGCTTTGTTTCCTTCCTAATTCCAGACTGCCACATTGATGGTACTTTGGTTAGTCTTTTATTGGTCTTATTACAAATTGCAAGTACATGAATGATTGATATTTGGTAACTTTTGGTTATAATTAACCTTCTTTAAGTAGAATCATCATAACATAGTGCCAAAGGATGAGACTGGAGTCACTGCATGGCATGCAGTTGTATATATCCAGGAAATCGATACTGTGGAATGACATGATTCGATTTATGTGCGTGTCGGTGCTAACTTAAGAACATGGGGAATAACTCCTCACTGCCAAGAATTTCTCATACCAACTTCATGTAACAGATTAACTGGTGAAGTTTCTGTAGTTTGTGTTACTAATCTGCAAAAACACATAATGTGGGTTATCTTTCTTAACAGCTTAGATTGTAAGGTTTTTCTGTAATCTCATCACCTCTGTTGCTTAGAAATAACCAACATGTATTTGCAGGTCTTTTGTGGGCAGTGGAGAGAAAGCAGTAAGGTGTTTTCATTTTGAGGAGACTCAAATTGGCTTGGATTCAGCAAGGTATTATATTCTTCTGCAATCCATGCACACACAGACACTGTCCTCTCATAGCCTCAAATAATATCAATTCTAAGTATACAATTTAGTTTGTGTTAGTTTTTATGAACCACTTATTTTCTCATTTTCTTCATGCAAACTGAATTAAACAATGGTGGCAAGTGCCCTTGGCTAAAAAGGTTTTGAAGTTAATAATGAATTTATGTTATGAAGAAACAAAGTAATATAATATTTTTGTGTGTTCATATATGTGATGTTTGTGCGGCTTTATAATAACTTGTACGAAATCAAAAGTGTCCGTTTGCAGACTTAGGAAGTCAGGAAGACATTGACTCAGAACAGAGCTTTGAGATTGTACCAGTTGGTTCTGGGTTAGCGTTTTAGTCATTGTAATGAGAGCTTGTAGCATTAATTTAGGAAAAATGCCAGTCATCTCACAGCTTTGCTTGTTAATTCTTGCTGGCAGTGCTCTAACAGGGATGTATTGGGCGGATGGTCGGATTCAGGAAGCATCTTTGTGGCTGATGTTGTAGCTAAAAGAGATTGAAATAAACACATTGAAAGGTCTCCATCAATGGATATCCCTAGTGTTTGTTCAGCTGTCTTGTCATCTCTTGAGTTACTTCACTTGTCATATGTGAAAGAAGTTCAATAAATCAGAACCCTCAGTCATCATCTGCAAGCAGTCATTTCAGGCAGCCTCACATGCTCCAGTCTAGTGTTCAATCAATGCGATAATATGTATTCTACAAGTAAAACGAAAATATTTATCACATTCATTCTCTAATGTATTATAGCATGATTTGAGTTTGATGTTTGATCTTCCAAATTGTGGTCTGCATAAGGTTTGGGTTTGATACATTGGATATTACATCTATTTTATGTACTTGTTTAAGTGTGTTTACCTTGAACAAAGTGAGCTTAGACACTAAGGCCGAAAAGGAAAACAGAAGAAAAAAAAGGATGAGGTGGGAAGTAAGATCCTTCCCCGATTCTATGAATGAAGACTATTGAAATTTGCAATACTGCCAATGCTTTTCCCTGATTTCATGCTCGTTTAACTGTCAAATGATTTCTTTCATATAACCTAGTCAATAAGATCCTTCCATTGATATAATTACTTCAACTTTCAATGATTCAGTCAGACTGCTGCCTGGAGAAATTCATGGCTTTTCTTGGTTTTCTCCAAGACAATTTGTTCCTGGACAAACTCTTACATGGCCTCATTTTCTTTAATGCCGCCGCAGATCCTGGAATTTTCCTTATCTTTAACTTTTACTTTCCTTTATCCTGTTTGCACAGAAGCTGGACAGAAAGGAATATATAAAGAAAACTTGGGAGCTTGAATGGTAGTTGTAAGATTCCAAAAACTTTACTTCCTTTTTCTCACTTTTCGTTTTCTTGTCAACTAACTCTCTTATTTTAGCATTAAGATTTTGTGGGTTTCAAGTAAATGAAAATTCAGAGTAAGATTGGAACTTGTGGTTAGGCGGCTTTTTTGTCTTCCTTTTCTGAGTGTTTCAATAATTCAATTTGATTACTGTTTCAAAGTCAAGGTGAAGACTTAAACATAACTGAAGGAAGATGATAGATTAGGACTGCTCTATGGTTGGTCATGTTAGGAGAGACCAGAAAAATTAGGGTCCCATTTTTGAGATCATCAGTTATATCAGCAGCCCACCAACTTCTACTTTAGATATATATACATAATTTTCTGTGGCAATAATTTAATGCTAATCTTCATTTAAAAACATCCACCTTAGAATCTATACATATATAGTTTTGATTTCATAGATGGATAGACTTGTTTTTGCTTTTCACAGTTTTAGTAATAAAACTTTATGAACTTATCAATGGTATAGACTTTATTGTTAATCATAAATTTGAATGTACTTAAATCATAGCTCAGATCAGAAGGGTTTTTATTTTTTATTTTTTTGGTTATTTAGTATAAGCATGGGAGAAAAGATATGATGATAGGAAGTCAAGTTTTGGCCTTGAGGAAGAAAGACGGAGAAGAAAGCATAATTTATGCCACGAAATACTGATGACTCTAGTCCTAGTAATAAAATAAAATCAATAAGGGTGACAACAGCAGTGATCTAATATTTGTATCTTTGTTGAGGCACACACGTCCCATTCTCTACCTACAAGTGTACAATAATACAAAAGAATAAAAATAATAATCTAGAAAGCATGGCATATTACTATGTTCTTGCGATTTGGTAAGATGAATCTTGATTCCCAAGTAGAAGAGAAATAAGAAATATAAATATATATATATATATATATGTATATACATATAATATTGGACATGTGTGAAATTTGAGGTCAATTCCACTGTAGAATAGAGAATGATTTCTTTTTCTTTTTCTTTTAATAATAATAATAATAATAATAATAATAATTTATTTATTTTAGTTGAAAGTTTGGGTTTCTTGCTACTTAAGCCAAGGACAAATCCCAACCTTTATCGAATATAAAAAGACAATGTGAAAAGAGTCAAAATATGTACATTTCTTTGTCATTGTCCCCGTGTAGTTGCAGTTAGTGTTAGCAACCATTTTTACAATATATTAAGGACCACAACATAGCTTCGGCTTGAGCCCTAGCAATAAAGTTTAATTGGTCCACAACTTTTTATGCATGAAATTCTTTTATTTTATTTGGTAATGTTGATTCTTTTTTCATGGTGAAATTCTTTATTCTTTGTTATTTGGTACATTGCTTACCCACATACGTTCATTTTCTTTTCTCTCTTGTTGTAACATTACTTTTGTGTTAAAAGTTTATATCTAAATATTCTATTAATAACCTGTTAATAGTAGTCAAATTCTTAAAAAGTGGGAGTGGAATCTTTTGTGTTTATGTAAGGGGATGTCTTTGCCTTTTGGGATTTTCAAAAGAATTCAAATATTTCTTTTGTAGGAGTTTAATTGTATATGTTTAATTGATATAAATTTTTATACAATTTTATTTTTATAAATTAATGTGTAAAATTATACTATTATTACATGTTCTATTTATTTTGTAAAGAATAAATAAAAATTTACAAAAATAAATTATATTATACACGTGGTAATAATATAACATTATATTTCAATTTGTATAAAATAATTTGTTTACAAAATTATATACCTAATATTATTTATTTAATTATACATTATAATTCTTCTGTATTTTTATGTTTTAAATTTGATTATTCAAAATTTTGATACATGTATCAATAACGGTTCAAATTAAAATATAAAGTATATTTAAAGTTATTGTGTTTCTATTTAATTTTAAAAGTATAATAATTAAAATTTTAATAAATATTGATTTTATTTAATAATTAATATTTGCAATTTATTTTTTATTTATATTTACTGGTTAATAATCTTATCGCCTGGGTTTCTTCAAAGTAATTAATTAATATGGGATAATCACTATAAAATGGCTCAACTCAAGCGTGTGTTTTTTGGATTCATTTTTAATTCTTTTTAACATTAATTAAAGAATTTTATTAATAACACAAAATACAAATTTATTAGTTTATAAATATTTGTTAATGTATGATAACTAAATTTAGATTAATATTTAATTAATTTTTATTTTAATAATTTTAAATTAATAATATAAATATTAATGTGAAAGTAAAATTTGATGGATTTATTATTATAAATAAAATATTTTTAGATACTTAATAATTAATTTTTTTTAATTATTTGTTTTTATAAAAATAAAATAATTTCAATTAGTCTAATCCAAACACAGAATATTACTATAAACAATTTAGTATAATTCTAATCCATCTTATTAAATTTTATTTTATCTAGTAGTGCATACCAAAGGGTACAACAAGTTGTAGCATTAAAAGCTTTAAATGTCAATCAATAAATTGAAATTGAAGCCTTCACACTTAAAAAAAAAAAAAAAATCAATAACTTGTACATTTAGACTAAAGATTGAATTTTTATTAAACTGAATCAATATTATTAAAATAAAGTTACGTACGAGTGCCTTAAAAGAACATGCTAAGAATATCTCGTGTTGTGGGTATCTTTTTACATAAAAAAAGTAAAAAAAATTATTAAATATTTTTTATTTAGTATATTTATTATTGTATATAAATTTTTAATTATAGAGTCCACATCCATAACTAAAACTACAAAGAGTTCCAAACCTATAAACAAATATTTACAGGTTCAAAATTAAAGAAAATATAATTTAACTACCTTAAAAGGAAAGACAAACCTCTTTAATTAGAAGAAGAACATTATAAAAAATAAAAGAAGTTACACTTAAATGTGTAAAAGCTCTCGTCAAAATGAGAAATCTCTTTAATTACGAGATTTATGAGTTTTTTATCTGGACCTTGCATTTAAATATTCCTAAAAAAAATTATTAAACTTAAATGTACGAATATTCTTATAAAAAAAGAAATATTTTTTTAATTATAAGGTTTACGAGTCTTTGTTAAAATTTTATATCTAAATATGTGAGGACTATCATTAAAAAAAAAAACAGTTTCTTTAATTAGAAACTTATGATTAACTTCTAAAGATAAGTGTTCGACTGCAAAAATGAGAATGAGACACCTAAACAAATGTGTCAATTCGAATAAACGAATTGTATCTAGGTCGACACGAATACGATTCGTTTATTATTCGAATTGATACGAATACAATTTGTTTATTATTCTTATTAAAAACTTAAATTCGAATACGATTCATTTATTTATACATGATTTATTTAAACACGATTATTCGTTTAAATACAATTAAATTATAACAAAAATAATAAAAAAAATAAACTCAAATAATAACATAAACTTAAATCTCAAATTTTCAATCTCAAATAACAATACTAAAAATCACTAGGCATTGTACTACTTACTGAAAATGAAGTATTAGTAATGTTGACGTTTATCAAATCTTCAATAAACTCATCTAATTTGAAAAAATGAGTACTAAAATTCTTTTGAGCCAAATAACTCCTCTAAAGGATTATAATCCGACTGTCATTAAAAGAAACGGAACAATCAGTACATACTTGAAAAAATGAGTGCTAAAAATCAAACACATGCTTAATTGAGGAATAAACATATTAAGAGATAGCCTGGCTTTTATTTGGGAAATGAAACCAAATCATCATTTGATGCAAAATTCATCAAGCGAGTATTAAAGCTGACTTTTTTATGGAGATTGAAAATTTTCATCTTTCATGTCATTACCATATAATCTCAATGCCCAAGTAACTCATAAAATTGTTCAATAACCCAAAATGTACACACTTCCAATGCTAGTAAAATGTGTAAGCTACAAAATCACTTATCATCTACTTGTCATATAAATAAAAAGCAATTGTGACTCAATTTTGTTCAAGTTTGATAATGCCACAAAGCATACCTCCAAATCGCAATATTTGTGCTATTGCAACAATAAATTTCTCCGAAAGCAATTAGTTTTAAACTCTCAAAACCACTACACTTTGTGGCTATCACAAAATTTTAACATTTCTATCTACACATGATTAGAATAAGCTAAATTGACACCTTGTCATTTCAAAACAGAATGAAAAACTAGCAGCTCACAAATCCGTTTCGGTTGATACAGTAAAGCCTAACACTGGCCACAACTAGTTCCAACCGCCATTAAAATTTAATAGAAGAATGCTAATTGTTCCATTAACACAAAACTAGCCCAATAAATTTAATCAAAGCTATAATCAACCGAAAAAATTTGAAAAAAAGAAAATAAAAAAGATATAGAGAGATACCACGATGAGAGAAATGGCTTAAAAGAGAAGATAGTGAGAGCAAGACACTTGTGTTGAGATCAGATCTGAAAATCTCTAAGTTGCTTAACCAGTTTAGATTGAGTTATCATCTCTTCTTCAACCTTATAAATTCTATAAAAAACTCGCAAAAGATATGCGAGATACGAAAGTGAGAATTAGAGCCAAACATCGGGATATAGTAATCTTGATTCGTGATCAAATCATTGGGATCTAGTGAAATTGAATCATCAATTTTATGGGTTACTTAGGTATTGAGTTTATATGCATTTAGAAAATGTAAAAGATTTTTTCTAAGCCAGCATACCAGAAACATCAACACAATAGCAAACCAATTATAATAAGAAGGAAAAAATAGTCAGAACTATAAAGAACCCATAAGGCTCAAAAGGGAACTCCAATCAAAACTATAAAGAATCAAAATCATTGATTTATACTTTTTAACCCATAAGGCTCCCATTACCTCATACCTCAGTGAGTAACTCTAATTCCAATACTGTCCCTTTTTCATTAACATCTATCTATGCCTTCAAGCTTTAGCTATATGAAAAAAATTTAATTTGATAAACTATTATATGAAAACTAATATAAGGAGATATATATATATATATATATATATACACACACACACACACACATACAAGACAAATGAAAAGAGGCAAACAAAAGATGGAGGAAGAGTGGAAAGAAGAAGATGGAGGCAAAAAAAGCAACCCTAAATTTAGGTTGTTCATTTTAGTTTATATATTGTATAAAAACGATGTCATTTTGACTTAAATCAAAATGACGTCATTTTAATTATGTCATAAACGAATAAATAAATTAAGTGGATTAAGTACAAATATAACACGATTATTTTAGATTTAATATAAATAATATACGATTATTATTCGTATTAATTTTTTCAAATTTGAATCCGTTTAATTATATCAAATTCGTATCAAACAATCGTGTCGTGTCACAAATTGACACCCTCACCTAAAACCATTCGAAATGGTAAATATTTAACTATTTACAAAAGAATAAGACGATTAAAAAATTATACACTTAGTTTTATATTTGAGAAAATATATGTGCTATAATTTTAAAAAGTTATGACACCAACGCTATGACACTTGTCAAAAATAATATTTCAACATTAATCAGATTACAAGGCTTAATATAAAAATCTAAAATTTAAATTATAAGAG
>JAXCLQ010000002.1:12713506-12729560 GCA_035584115.1 Cedrela odorata
AGTTATCATATTAATATACGAAAATAAAAGTAATGTAATGGCTATAATTTTATTTTTATTTTATTTCAATGTAATATTATTAAGATAAAAATTTCTAATCATATATCACATCCACTTCAATAATAAAGGGTGGTCCAATTCTTTTCACAATCTAATCATTCATTTAATTTAATTCAATTCAATAATTTTAAAATTTAATATTCAAATAAATTATGTTTAAATTTATACAAATATCATTATTTTAATAAATAAATAAAACTTGCTTAAAAAATGGAAAGTTTGGCCTTATACAGGGGTAATTTCGTCAACATAAAATTATTTCTCCTAGAAGAAAGAATCAGACCAAGACTAATTCCCACTCCTCATTACGCGCCAACGAGGACTCAGTTACACCTTCCACGTGTACATCCAAAATGACTGCGTCTTCCAGGCTTACATCACCGCACGTGTCAACCCAAAACCAAACACAAACTCTGCCACGTGTAACACATCACACTACCTAGAACTGTACTTCGGACAATGACCTGCATATTCTCAATCAACGGATCTGATCTGATCTCACATCTCTGCGTGTCCACTGCGTGTAAAAGATTTACTGTTTTTTTAATTAATTAAATTTTCAAAAAAATTTAAAATTAGTTAATCTAATTATGGTAATTAATTTATTTATCCGTTCTCGAAATTTTTGGCCCTTCTTTCTTTTTCCAACTACCATAAAAGGCGGTCCAAAATCCCCAATAAAATGCGTATCGCTTCCATTAGGGTTTCTCAAATTCTCGTTCTCTCCTCGTTGAATTCTTTCATTTCTTCTTCTTCAGAATTGTTAATGTGAGAATGCCCGCGACGGATTTTCAAGGTTCATCGGCGCCTTTTACGAACATCGGCCGTTCAATTTTGAGTCTCCGACGCGATCAGGTTCATTCCATGGAAGGAACTCATCACGAAGGCTCGAATCACGAGAATGAGCTGGAATCCTTTCAGAAAATGATAGCCGATCGGTTTCTCGACTTATCGTCGGGTTCTGACGAATTATTGTCTCTGCCTTGGGTTCAAAAGTTGCTTGATTTGTTCCTGGTTTCTCAGGAGGAGTTTCGTCAAATTCTTTTTAATAATAAATCGCAGTTGCATAGGCAGCCGATGGATCGGCTGATTGCCGAGTATTATGAACGGAGCGTGAAAGCGCTTGATGTGTGTAATGCGATTCGGGATGGAATTGAGCAGATCAGACAGTGGCAGAAGCTGATAGAAATTGTGCTTATTGCTTTGGATAATAAGAAGTTAATTGGCGAAGGACATTTTCGTCGCGCCAAAAAAGCAATGATTGATTTGGCGATAAGTATGTTAGACGAAAAAGATTCTGGCACAGCTTTAGCTCACCGGAACCGTTCTTTTGGGCGAAACAATACGAAAGATCATCATCATAAGTCTTTGGGTCATTTTCGATCGTTGTCGTGGAGTGTTTCGCGGTCTTGGTCAGCGGCGAGACAGTTGCAGGCCATTGGGAATAATTTGTATGCTCCCAAAGGGCATGAAGTTATGTCGACCAATGGACTTGCAAATTTAGTATTTACTATGAGTTCTGTTTTGTTGTTTGTAATGTGGGCTCTTGTGGCGGCAATCCCGTGTCAAGACCGAGGTCTGCAGGTGCATTTCTCGATGCCTAGGCAGTCCCATTGGGCCGCACCAATGTTGTCCTTGCACGATAGAATTTTGGAGGAGTCTAAGAAAAGGGAGAGGAGAAATGCTTGTGGGTTGTTGAGGGAGATTTATCAGATTGAGAAAAGCACGAGGTTGATGAATGAATCGCTGGATTCAGTTCAGTTTCCAATTGCAGAAGAGAAGGAGGGAGAGGTCAGACAAGGAGTGCAGGAATTGTCAATGATTTGTGAAGCAATAAAGGAGGGATTGGACCCGTTGGAGAGACAAGTGAGAGAGGTTTTTCATAAGATTGTGCGTAGCCGAACCGAGGGGCTTGATTGTTTGGGAAGGGGTCATGGTCCTGACTAGTTCTGATTAGAAAATTGATTGTAGGTGTCAACTGTGAAAATTGCTTTTGGGAATGCCAGCATGATGAAGGTGTATTTGAAGCTGGCAGGGAAAATAAAAAAAAGGGTAAGGAGGAAAATTTTCTTCTGTATTTATCGGCATATATTGTGTAAAGAAAGTAGGATATGGAATTGGACCATCGCAGTCCGTGGTGCTGATGTACATCTTTTGTGTTGCTATATGTATAATCAAGTTTCTTAGTAAATGTCATCTTGTTGCTGTAGTTGATTTTGTTTCCACAGTTTTGTTCATTTTTGTCAATTATACATACTGTGTGTTTTGAACAGATCAAAGTGTTACTATAACTTTTGTATTCACAGTTTGGTATTAATGCAATTACGGCTATCAAATGGGTGTTTATTGTTAATCTTCCTCATGAAATGACCTGCCTTTCGAATAGCGGGCTTGTACAGATTCATGTTTACTCTGTTTCCCCTATAACTTTTATGTTTCATCGGGGTTGATTAATCTACTCTAGTATTTTGCAGGAGACAGATTGTTTGTGATCTCTTTTTCCTAGTGAACTCTCTTGTTCACTCAGCTATGTTCCCTCTGCTATTTCTCTTTACCTTTTACTAGCCTATTAGGTTATTCATTTCTACTTGCATTTGCAGTTGCCCTGGAAGATAACATTGGCAAATATATTGGTCCCCGTTCATCATTCTTTTTCATAATTTTAGTAACTCTGTGTGAACAGAATGAATAGAAACTAATTTCTCCCTAGACTTTCATTTTCATGGAAAATGGAGTCTCTGCTTGTAACACCACAATGGGAAGTCCTAAATGTTTGCCAACAGCCTATCAACAAATAGAATTCCAAAGTGCTGCTTATGAAATACTTGCTCCTTAGCAATCTGTTTTTGGCAACTACAGCAAAAATGTTCAATTGAAATGCTAGCGTGGTTGATCTTGTGATATTGTGTTACTTCAAACAATCAAGTTGAGCATAGAATATTACTTAATAAACCTGTATTGTTTTGAAATCCTTGTGTTCACTCTATTAGATGTTGGATTTTCAAATCAGATAGACAATTGTTGAGGCCGATTTTTCCCACTTGGTGGAAAGCACCAGATATGCTATATTGTATGGTGTCAAATATGGATTCAAATGTTTCCAGCATGAATTGATTCAAGTTGTGTAGTTGATTTTTCTGGAGTTGGCTACACTAGCTTCGGTATTGACCTCGCAGCTCTCTTTTACAACTACACTATTACAGAGGGGTCCAGTATGTTGAAATAATATTTACAATATTGTGCCATTGGCTGTTGTTTTCATGGTTATCAGGAGCCATCTCTGTACTTTATCAAGTATTCGTCTTATTACAGTAATTACTAGAAATTTCGTTTGTTTGTCGGCAGAATGATTTATCTAAGGTCTCAAGAAAGAGCTTACTGTCAAACTAGATGCTTCTCCAGATAAGTTGTAAAGGTACATTTGTAAGTCAGTTGTTACTGTTTATTTTGATCAGCAAGAATCTTATTCATATCGTCTTCTAGCTATTCTTGATAGATCAAGGCATCTCTTGTGTAGTCCATGTGGAATTTGCTTTATTCTGTGCTCGAGTCCACCAAATTGTCTGTTATAAATAACTTCTCTTTATCTGTTAGTTTCAAGGGACCCTCGATGCACCAGAAATTGCTGTCTCATTCTTGTTATGTAGCCAGAGCAGCTGCATGGTTGGTAGAACATAGCTTCACTGGAAAATTTTTGCAAATTTCAGCCATATCTACTCAAGGAGCTGGAGAGACTAATAAAAATGGCCCTGGTTACGGATGTTTGTTAGCTGTCATAACATTAATAAGCTTTAATTGCCAAAAGTTTTTGGGGTTTTTTTTTCTTGGTTGGAATTGAATATTGCTTAAGTGCAGTCTCAAGTATAGCTATATCTTGCGGGTCAACCACTGTTGTCATTGAGCTTTGTTGTTTGTGAAATGACTAGCTATAACAGTGACGGTGACTCCAAGAAAAGGCTAGGCTAGGCCAGACTGAATTTCCCTGTAATTTCTGTTTTGTATTGTGAACCAGATGAGAGCATTGGATTTTCTTTATTGCACAGATTCTATTTGCCTAGTGGATGTGAATCTAATGAAAATGGCCCTGGTTACAGTTGTTTGTTAGCTGTCATAACATTAATAAGCTTTACTTACCAAAAGTTTTTGGTTTTTTTTCTTGGTCGGAATTGAATATTGCAGTCTCAACTATATCTATATCTTTCAGGTCAACCACTGTTGTCATTGAGCTTTTAGTTTGTTAAATGACTAGCTATAACAGTGACTGTGCCTCCGAGAATAGGCTAGGCTAGGCTAGGCCAGACTGAATTTCCCTGTAATTTCTGTTTTGTATCGTGAACCAGAAGAGAGCATTGGATTTTCTTTATTGCACAGATTCTATTTGCCTAATGTATGTGAACATATTTATGATTTACTGACAGATTGGGTGGGACATATGTAATATGTATATAGAATAAAATTATGTCATAGGTTTGAAAACTTCTTTCATTCCACACTTGATCGAGCATATTCGCAGGAAATATGCTCGCACTCCTCCATTTACCTATAAACAAGTATTACAAGATCACGTAATTTAGATGACATTACAAGAATCTAGCCATGTAAGAACTTTACATTGATTGATATATTTATGTAAAATATTCAAAAGATGTTTAAATAAAAAAAGAAAACCCTTCATCAAAAACTTCTCAATTTCGTTTGGGAATAATATTATAATTTAAAAAAAAATGTTAAAATGGAGTGTTCAGAATTTTTACGGAGACTAAAAGGCAATACTGTTGACCATTGGATATTTGGATGCGGGTTTTTGCTTTTGGCGGTTCTAAAAGAAATCCCAACGTATCCGACCTTCGAGATCAAATCCTATAACTTACCCTAATTGCTGCAGAAAACCTAATTTGCTCTTCTTGTTTCAATGGCGGTCGCTTCTCTACGAGATTCGATGCTACATTCAAAGTGGAGACAGAACTTCCATCACAACCTTAGCAGATCATTATTGATTTGCTAGCGTCAAAGACAAGTTCAAAAAGATAATTCTTCAGGAAAAGATGTTATTAAATCTATTTATAATAAATACAGGGAGGGCAAAATTAGCGTTATCAAAATCCAGGTCTAGATTTATTGATTTCCATAAGAGTCTGGCTAGTGCTAATAAATAAAATGTAGGCTGCGGTTTTAACTTTCTTGTATGATTAGAAGATTATGATGAATATGGTTCTTAGTGTTCAATAGCAGATATTTTTTTTTTCTCAATAATTTCTTAATTTTGCTTTTATATTCTCTCTTTTAGGTGGCATTGTTCGGTTCTTGGAATAATACTGTATGAAACTTAATCAAATTTTAAAAACTGTTGATACATCATCCCAGCATGATCGGGCTAATTTGTTGCAAGGTAAAACATATATCTTTTTATTTTTGTAAATAGATGGCATTTTCTTTAAATTATTATTAATATTATGAACTCTTGACTTTCGACTTTCGGTTGTATTGAGAATTTAGCTAGAACAAATATATCAAATAAGTTAAAATAATAATAATAAAAAAAGAATATAGATGTTTACGTGAAAAACTCTTGTACAAGAAAAAAACTGCGTCCTCCAAAGATGTTGAAAGAAAAATTTATTATATGAAAATTATTACAATCACACCTTTAATAATTTTTCCTTACATCCAAACCCTAATTATATCCTTGTAAACCCTAATTATACCCACTGTTTTTCAAACTAGAAATTTGTCTATAGAAATTTGTCTATTTCAAAGATGAGATGAGTGCTTAATCTCTATAGACTTTTACTCTTATAAGAAATTATTTACTTTCATAAATTGCTTGTAATATATTTTACAAGTAGTGAGTAATAAGTTGAATTCTACCTTAAATAAGTAAATTACTTAATCTCTAAAATAAAAACATTACTACAACCAAAATACTACTAATAAGAAATAAACTAAGAAACCTCCCAAAAATATAAATCATTGTTGAAAAAGGAGTCGTATATTCTAACAATCTCCACCTTAGCAAAATTTTCAACTTAAGTGACAAATCATGATGAAAATAACATCCACCATCGTTGTAACCACATAACATACTACCTCCACCTCTTTTGATATATTCCACCAAAATTCGAAGGATTCATAAGCTTATAAGAACACTCTACCTACAATTGGGTTTTATGCAATAATTCTATTCAATAACACTCCATTTTATGCATAGTATAACACTTAGAATCAAATTCTAAGATATTCTAAGATTTTCTTTCAAGCACATATCGACCACCATGTTAAAAAATTATTCACTCCTATATTTGACTTCCTTGAGAGTCCTCAGCCATCAACATATATTCCACCAAACTTTGCGTAAATGCTAAACCATCTCTTGTGTGCAAAACTATGAACCGCTAACAGTAACACATTATGCTCCATGACAATTTAGTGGCATGCCATTAGGATATTCTTCATCTATCTTAGACGAAATCACTATCTCTCATAAAGATGAGAGACACATTACCAGTAATATTATCAATATCTTTATTTATTGATTTATAACTAATTGTCGAATTTTTTCCATTCTCTTTTAGACAATTCCTTTTAAAGTGTTCTGGTTGTTTGCACCCCCAGTAGAATCCTTTCCTTTTGAAGTTCATTTTCTTTCGATTACTATTTTTTGATATAGTCCTCAGAAGTTTCATTACTACCTCGCCTTAACCTTTGTTCTTTAGAGATCAGTGCATCAATAATTTCTTCAAGATTCATAGTCTCCTTTCCATACATCAATTGATGTGAATCTTTAAACAAATTCACAAATGTCACAAGGTGAGTAACCAGCCAAACTTGGATGAAGCTGAGTGAGATCAATTTGTGAATTAATTGAAGGGAAATATAATCAAAGCAGCCAAGATAAATCCAACGTATAAAGGCTAAGCCACCAACCAAGGAGATCACTAGCTAAATTCTGGCCACAAGAAAATTTAGGATAAAGTTTGCTCTAACTTGAAAACAAATTCAAAATTTTTTTTATTTAATTTTTAGCAGAAAATTCCCTTTACAATGTATTAGAGACCTCTTGTAAAGGTCTAGTATAAATTAAAAAAATATTAAAACATACTAGATCAAGTTATAAAGTTAAAGAGATGTTTTCTTCGTGTAGAAAATGTCAAGGCTTAATAAATGCATTTTTGAACCTTGCAATTAACTTTAAGCTTACTTGTTGTAACTTCTTTCTTGATTTGTTTCATGTAAAGTGATTTGGTAATTAAGTAAGTGAAGTATTATTGATCTAAGCGAGCATAGTCAAACCAAGGGAATAAATTGAGTCTTTAAATGGGACTTGGGCTGAATGAGTTAAAGGAAAATTAAGGGTGAGGCTGAATTAGGTTGTGGTGTATAAGTGTATTTAAGATAGGTAAATTAAGGTATTTATTGGTTGGTATTAGGTTATTTAAGATGATTGTTGATGGGTTGAGTGTGTATGACTAGGATTTGAGGGTTTAAAAGTTTAGTTCCTTGATTTGTATAATTAATGCAGGCAACATGTGTTTATAAGTAGGTGGAAGAGACCAGAGAAGCCTCAATGCTCAATCCTCCTTTTCAATTTTAACTCTAGTAGCTTCTAGTTCAAACAAGATGACATTAAAAACACTAATTTGATTATAAATTTTTATTCTTTTAGCCATCCACAGAGTATAGAATTGCTTTTTTGGATACAACCTATTTAAAATGTTTTTTGTTTGATACAAGTTCTCCACCATTGCCTAAAGTTCTTTTGTTGTAGGAATGTTTCCTGCATTCACAAGAACGTTTTTTGCCAGGCATAGTCTTATTGCACTAGTCGCCCTTAAATCCAACTCATCACAATCTTCATCACATATATTAGATATACCAAAATCATTATCAGTAACAGGAGTTGGTTTGCCCTTCAATGTCTTATATAGCCCATATTGGATCAATATATTTTTAACTTGTATTTGTCATAAACCAAAATTAATTCTTTCATCGAATTTTTCCATGTCAAACTTGTTTTGGTTTGAATATTTACTTGATGAAATATTTGTTTTAGCCTAGAATCTAGGCTTTGATACCACTTGTTGAAAATTTTAGGTCTTGCCCTAGATCCCCAACACGTATATCAAATAAGTAAAGAAAGGAAAAATTTTCAAAATGACCTTATTTTAGAGATTATTTACGTAAATGACTAACTTTAATTTAGTCTTATCAAATTGATCAATTTCACTATTTTTGAATAATTTTGCCCCATATAATCACTTACACTTAAAACACAAAATGACAAAATTTGTAAATAGTGCATTTTGAACAGTACACAAGCGCACAGTATAATGTTAGTAAACAATATATATATATATATATTTTATTAATTTTTAATATGTTTTTCATCTACAATTTTATGTAAATTTTATTGTAAATAAATTTAATTTTGTTACTTATTGTTATATTTATTTAATTAAAATTGATTTTTAAATTATATAAATAAGTTTTTTTAATTTTAATTAAAAATTTTAATTTAATCTTGCTCGTGAAAACTAGTTTTTTCATAAGTTTTTTTTTAATTTTTTTAATTTTCTAATTTACTTAATCTTACTATTTAAATACAAAATTAAAAAAAATTAAAAACATACTGTTTTCCACGAGCACAAGTTAAATAAAAAATTTATTACAAAACTGATTTTCATGAGTAATATTGAATTAAAAAATTTAATTTAAACTTTAAAAGGGTTTTTCTAGTTTTTTTTATTAAAATTAATCGATTTTTTAATTAAAAAAAAACTTGTTTGTATAATAAAAAAATTGATTTTAATTAAATACACATAATAAACAACAAGTGGTGAAATTAAATTTATTTTCAATAAAATTTACATAAAATTATAAATAAAAAAATATAAAGAAATTAATAAAAAAAATGCATTGTTCACGAACGTGGTACTATAGGTTCGTGTACTATTCATGATGCATTATTTACGAATTTTTTCATTTTATGTTTTAGGTGTAAGTGGTTATTTGGGGACAAAATTATTTAAAATAGTAAAACAGGTGAAGTTGAAAAGATTAAATTGAAGTTGGTTATTTACGTAAATGACCTTTAAAATAAGGTCATTTAAAAAAATTTTTCCTAAAAGACAAGTATATGGATGGGAAAAATATTAATCACACAACATAAGTGTTTACGTGGAAAATTTCTGTACCAGACAAAAATCATAGTTGTTAAAGATGACGAGAAAAAAATTTGCTAAGTGAAAATTGTTATAATCACACCTTCAATAATTTTTTTTTCATATTCAAACCACAATTACATCCAATCTCAATAGGTATTATTGTTTCTCTCACTAAAAATTTGTCTACTCTTGAGATTAGTGTCTAATCTTAATAGACTTCTACTCTTATAATAAATTATCTACTTTAAGAGATTGCTTTGTGTAATATATTTTATAAGTGAACTAAAACCTATATATAGTGAGTAGTAACCTATTTCTATTATACTTTCTTGTACAAATCAAAATTTACTTGAATTGCAATTCATAAGAGGGAGGGGGGGGGGGGTGGTGTGATTTCTAAAAATTTTTTCAGCACAAAAGATAACCAAATAATATCCAATAACTAATGTAAATAAGATTAAGGAAAAGAGAAACAAACACAAAATTTATAGTGGTTCAACAACTTAACGACTTACATCCATTGCACAAGCTCCAAGCTTGTGTTTTTCCACTATAATAAGTCTTCCAACCTTGAAGACACACTAATACAACCAAAGGAGATTTTGGTTTCCCTCACAACTTTACAAGTGATACACTCAATTACTCAACCCACTTTTACGAGAGCAAAATAACTCTTCTTAACTCTCTTTTGTGTTTAAATAAAAAATTACAAACAAAAATCACACCTCAAAGAATCTCTTAATCAAGAGAATGTGTACATATGAATGAACAATATGTATAATGTGTGTTTGTAGCAATTTGTAAGCTCAATAATGATTTTGAAACTTAAATTATACTTGTAAATGCTTAGGTTACTTGAGAGATTGTTCAAAATCATGTATCAATGTGTGTAAGACTTATATTTATAGTTAGAGTTTAAAAACTAGTCATTATAAATAAAAGTTCAAATCTGGGGTGAATCGATCGATTGGTTTCAAAGAAATGGTTAGGTAATTTTTGAATATTAAAAACCTACGAAGAACTAAGGCCTTTCAGCTATCCAATTGTACAAATTGGTAGGTCGATTCCTAGCAATCGGCTAGCTGGTTTTCAAAGTTTTTCAAACCCTTGCAGTTTAGTCCCTAAAATCTTGCATTTTGGTCCCTATTTCAGGTTTGAAATATGAGATTAAGTTCACGTCTTAAAGTTAAAAAGTATATGTTTTGGTATCTTTTGCAAGTTTTAAAGTATATTTTTGCACAAAACAAATGAGCTTACAAACCTACCACAATCACATACACTAATATAATTTTAAAAATTAAGAATTAAAACTCTTAATTTGTAACTTGATTCTTCAATGTTAGTTCTTGATGCTTTCTTTTTCATCTTACTTGATTGAATGACATATTTTGTTATCATCAAAGCATGAATTCATGTGACATTAAGTTTAACAATCTCTTTATTTTTAATGATGACAAAATAATTGAACTATGTAGGGATTTTGTTTAATAAAAGGGAAGAGGCTCCCCTTTTCAACTTGAATAAAAATTCCTGCTACAAACACAAAACTAAGAAGCAAAATAGTTCTATATCCACATAAAAATCTCAACTTCATATGCTTTAAATGCACAATACTTCTCCCACTTTATCATCATAAAAAAATATTAATTCCTCAATAATAATAATATTTTTAACAAACACCAATCTTGAAGAATTTTCTCTTCTTTATGCATCATTAAAAGCTAAAAGAACAATAAGCATGAAAATTATAAAGAAGCAAAGTTGAAAGATGAAGTTGCTAGTTAAGCATAATATGAACATGAAACTTAATAAGAAAATGAACATGAAAAAGATCACGTGTCCAATGATCAAGGAGAAGAATGTTGGTGTATTTAGGTCAAATCCTATCTACTATAGGTATGTAGCAGAAGCGATACAGATACACATGTAATAATTTATTTTATAGTTACTTAATAAATTAAAAATAAAAATAATAAAACATATTTTATTATAAATTTAAATATAATTTCACGTATGTATGCGAATGTACACTAGGTAAGTGCTTAGGAAAGACCAGACTTCTTAGGCATTATAGCTTTGGTGATAGAACCTTCCTAGATATGTATATAACCATACAAGTATGTTATTTTCCAATATAGATTATGATAGTAATTATCAAAGTCAAAAACTAATTAAACAGTAAATCATACTTTATTGTTTACCGAGATAAACTTCAAGTAATAATTGTTTATTTTAGCAAAACCTCAACTAGAAGATGAATTTTAACTTATCCACTAGAAATTAAAAAAAAAAGGAATATGAATTTTTAAAAATGGTAGAGAAGTTTCAAAAACAATAACATTTTGGAACAAAATTTTCAATATCTAAAACCAAAACTCAATTGAGTTTATATAGTATACAAGTTCAAATGATTTTCTTACACATATTAGTACACATGTCACAAAAACCTTACATTAATCAAAATTATAGAAAGTTTTGTCATCACATTCATTTACACATCATGCTTAACATTTACACATCATATTTAATATTTACATATCATGCTTAATGTTTACACATTTGTCCATTTAATAAACTATTATGATCATGTCATAATTAGTTCATTAATTATCTTTACCAACTCTTAATTAATGTTACTCAAGCCTCTAATATTCACACACCAAGTTGTGTGATTCGTTAGGTTTACGTACGTTTATCATATAAAACTTTTCTATTAGTCCATCAGTGACGTTCACCTACCTATCATGGTGATCCCAAACAATATGAATTCTTGTAAACCTCAAATTAAGTTACCACATACGTATAGTCCTTCTGTCATCCATTATCCTAGTAGAACATGTAGATGTAGATTAAATTGTTAAGTCTATATTGCACTCAACTTTACTTTAACTTTATATTCACACTACAAAAATAATATTTAGAAACTCTTTTAAAATTTTATCTTCAACATTAGAAACTCATTTCAAAACTCACTTTCTAAAAATATGTAGCTTTCTTCTTGAGAGTAGCTTATGGTATTTAATATGTAACACTCAATTTTTCTTGTTTGTCATTTAGTATATTGGAATTGAATTATGTTAATGTATACTGTTATGCATTAATGAATAACTCTTGTAATTCTATTTGTAAGTGGATTGCACTTGGTAATAGCTTATAGAGTTTTTTAGTTTAGGTAATACATGGAAGTTATGACAAAATAAATTGGCTTAGATTGGTTTAAGTACAAGTGTTGTATATTGTAGACTTTCTCTCTTAATTCTACTATTTGTTAGTAGATTATACTTCTTAATAATCAATAAGCTCTTTAATTATAGAAGATGGTAGCTAAGAAACAAAGGACAAATAGCCTTGATTTTTCTTTGTAGATAGTACACGTATAGACTCATTAATAATAGGAAAATTGGGCTTTAAAAGGTTTTATTTTGAAATTAAACATTAGAAGCTATAGAGTGCATTAGAGAAGAGAAGAGGAGGGATAAGAAAGATAGAAAGAGAAAGGTAAGATATGACTATACTTGTTTCATGTCATTTTCGGTAAATTTCATAATTTGACCATTTTTTAGTAAGTTGTTAATAACTTTCTTTGTAGTATGAGAAAATTTTTGAAATTTAGAAGTGTTTTAGGTATCATATGAGGTAGTATTTTTGTAAATTTTGATAATTTTTCATGGTCATTTGAGTTTATGGAATGATAGCTAAAGTCTGAGTACTTGTTGAGAATGGGATAAAATAATATTGATGATGTTAATTATAGAAGTTTATAACTTAGAATACAGAAAGAGGAAAATTATGAAATATTAAATAGAACACTCATTAGTGCAGGTCTTTCAAAGCTATTCTCGGCTAAGGCAGTTATCATTGCTGCATATCTAATAAATAGAAGTCCAACTTCAGGTTTAAACTTAAAGACACCAGAAGAAGCATGGTCTAGACATCTTCCAAATTTGAGTCACTTGAAGATTTTTGGATGCATAACTTATGCACACTTAAGGTAAGGAAAGCTTGATCCTAAAGCTATAAAAGGTATCTTTGTAAGATATCCTGAAGGCGTAAAGGGTTACAAGCTGTGGAACCCAACCTAAATTTAAAATTTACAGGGTATAAAGTAAATGGATGATTAGTGTCTTAATTTAGGAGTAAAGTAAATAGAAATAGGATCAGGGGTATTTTGATAATTTTTTCATAATTACTGTAGTAATGTCAAATTGATGATGGTTAATACTAGATTTCGATAAAGAATGATGAAGTTATGATTTTTTATTTTTTATTTTTGTAAAAAAACTCACAAATGAATTAGGGGTGAAAAATAGAGTTTACTATGATGACGGATAGCAAAACATAGGTCGGGTTTTGGAACGAGACGAGAAATAATAAATTTTATCTCAAAATAATAATTTGTGCAAAATGAAAATTTTACCCTTGATAGTTATAAATAGATGTATATGGTATATTTGCATCTTGAAAAAAAAAGAGAAGATAGAGAGAAGGAAGAAAAGAAGGAGTAGAGAGAGAAAACAGTTTTGGTCATAACTTTGCGTACACAAGTCAGATTGATGCACTGTTTGTGCCATTGGACTTGTGTTGAGAAGGAGAATTATCTTAGACTATTGAAAAAGTCACCACAACAGTATCCAAAGTTTTACTGTAGTTTGTCAAAAAAAAGTTTGATTTTTCTACAATTCAGCATAAAAAATAAAAATTTTCACCTCGTAAAGACCGGATAAGTTCTTGGTGAGTCGTTTCTCACTTTAAAATTTAATTTTTCATGAATTTAAGAAGGTAGATTAGATAGGGTTTACAATTGGTTAAATTTTGGTGATTTTTGGTTTGAAAGTTATGTTTTAAATGATGCGATGTATAGGTCGTAGTAAGAATTTGTTGAAATAAATGGTTGTAATATTGGGTATTGTTAAATTAAAAGTTTGAAAAAAAAATGGTTTAGGAACACTTGGTACACTAAGTGTTCGACTAAATGCCTAAGTAGTCGTACATATTAACATATTCTGAAATCAATGATTAGTTATGTTGCTATAAATAATGCAATGTATGAGGTGCTGAATTAATTATGAAATTGTTTAAATTCTAGGTAGGCATATTAGTTGCATACCAAGTGTTTGATAAAATGTCTAAATAACGTGTTGGTTGATGAATTAGTAATGTGTGACACATGTGTGAGCGATATGAGTTGTGAACTTTGTGTAACAATGATAGTTGACATGTGAGGGTTCATGATGATGATAGGGTACGTGAGAGTTCTCTCAATGCGACAACCTAATACCGGCCATGCTTGATGCTTATTCTTGTGGGCTACAGTCTTAGAGAGAATAATGTGTTGAGTACCCATTCTTGCGGGCTGTGGCCTTAGAGACAATAGAGAATTGAGTGCCTATTTTTGCAGGCGATAACCTTAGGGAGAATGGGAGATTTTAAGGACCTAATATCATTCATACTTTAATGTCTATTCGTGAGGGCAACGGTCTAACAGTCGATGAGGGTATAGGAGTCCTATTTTTGAGAGCTATGACCTTAGAGAGAATAGGGTAATGAAGATCTATTTGTGAGGAAGATAATTTAACAATTGAGAACAAGGATTGTGTGTTATGTTATATGGTGTTGTATTGTGATTATATAGTTAAGATATATTTTAGTTACATTGTTGAGGTATTTTGGAGTATAGGTTAAGAGACCTACTCACTGGGCTTATTAGCTCACCGCTTTACAGTTCCTAGTTTTGCAAGTCTGTCCCATCTACCAGACTCCTCTGCAGCATTATAGCAGTAGCTCGCAGTATAACCATGGAGCTGTTATACATTATGATATACTTATCATTCTTTTTCGATTGTTAACATACTAAATATATTTATATATATATATATATATGTAAATGTTGATGAGGTGAAATTAAACATTTAGGGTTTATGACATTTAATTATGCATTTAATCATTATTTTCACAAAATTAATCAATAACACATATAATTAAACTAACAATTAACTTAGGGATGAAGAGAAAAACCTTGAAATTATAAGATCTCTAAGAAATCAAACCACTTATGCCATCCTTGCCTTGACCGTTTGCTAGAGAGAAAGAGAGCTTTTTATGTTTTTGATAATAATTAAAAACTTAAATCCAAAAATTAGGAAATAAATCCAAAAATTAGGAAATGACTATATTTTGCTCAACAAGATTTTCAATAGTAAATATAAAATATCACTTAGGCTTTTATATTTTAAACATTTTGTTAGATTTTAGAAATTTTATGGGTAATCGAATTCTTATTTATAATTAACCTCACATAATAGAAATCTTGGTTAATTAAATTTAATGAGTAAATAACTTTTTTTTTTTTCTGTATTACATACAGAACTCAATTCATTCTTTTTCCCTAATTTCAGATACTTCACATAATAAAATCTTGGTCAAGATTCGAATATCACTGAGAACCAAATAACCCAATTCAAATACACAAATCCCGTACCCCTCACATAATAGAAATCTTGGAGTAGGAAATTTATGTAAAAGAGTCATTAATTATCCTGTAATATGAAACAAACATAATATGATAACTTTTAAGGAGTTTTAATCAAGCACTCATATTATTTACATCTTATGTGAATATTCTCTCATCTTGAACAGTTTCATAAAACTATTTTAAAGGCCAAGCACTAACACCAGTATTCATTCATCTCATGAACAATTACTATTCTTTATACATACATGTATGTTTATATATTATATATACATGTATACATATGCATACATATGCATAACAAGTGTTATTATAATATTTTACCCTTAATGTCATTTTTCACATTCACTTGTCATACAAGTAA
>JAXCLQ010000002.1:12729660-12741444 GCA_035584115.1 Cedrela odorata
ATACATATGCATAACAAGTGTTATTATAATATTTTACCCTTAATGTCATTTTTCACATTCACTTGTCATACAAGTAAAATATGCTTGATTAATTTGCATTACTTGTCACACGAGAATGCAAATTACTATTATGAATAATTTTACTATTTACATGAACAATATCATTATTTATGTAAATAGTAACTACGTGAACAATAATACTATTCACATGCTCGGTCGAAATTATTTGTCGAATAAAGAATTTCATTATTCATATTATTTGAATTATTCGTCGCACAAATAATCATTCTAATAATTGAAAATTAATTTATTAGAAACGATTTCAATAAATTATCGAACAATTAATTGAATCGTTTAATAGTTTGGATTTTTCGACCAACAATTGATCGGATTGCTTTGTTCGGCCTAGATTACTTGTCAATTCTCCAACTTACTCTTCGGGTATGACTTGATGGGTCATGTTGATTGATCCCTTCCAAGTCCACTTGAGAAGATTGTTAATGTTGAAGAAAAAGAGGAAGTGAATCTTGCATATAAACTTTGGAAGTGACGGGATCGATTAGTCTTACTCGCCATTTAAGAGTCAATCAATGGCACAATAGCTTCATTACTCACTGCTTGCGATGCTGCTGCTAAAGCTTGGTCAAAGCTGGAAATGACATTTGCAAAAAAACCCAATACGAAGGTTGACATTACTCTCAACTCTAATGAAAACCAAACAAGAAGCCAATTCAATTTCAGAATATATGTAGACCTTAAAAGGAATCATAGATGCATTAATGATGATTGGACATCCACTTAGCAATGAGTAAGTTGTTGTTTACACTCTCAATGGATTGAGTGATGACTTCAAAGACATAATAGCTGTAATCCGAGCCTGGGACACAACCATGACCTTTGAGGAGTTATATGATAAACTCTTGGATCACAAGACCTATATAAAATGAGATGAAGCAAAGAAAAGCACAGACACAATCATAACCGCACAATTCAATCAAAAGAAAAACAATAAAGGGTGATTTAAGCAGAATAATTTCAATAATAAGGGACAATATGCAAACACAAAAACAAATCCTCAAGGCAGTTTCAACAGTCAGTAGTATTAGAATCGACCACCACAAGGAAGCAACTTCTATAACTCGATCGTAAATTTTTCTCCTGGAAATTTTCATCCAAGCCAATCATTTTCCCAATAGTTTTGGCGTCCAAATACAAGGCAAGGTCTCCCCAAAATAATCTGCCCACTATGCAACAAATCTGGTCACTCAACGATAAATTGTAGGTCGCGGCCCAAGCCAAATTTCTCCACAATTTGGCCTCAACCAAACTACACAACCAGTGAATCAAATGCCAACAATGGTAATTAGGTGGTTGATTTGGGAGCTTCTTATCACATCACTTCAGATTTTCAGATCTATCTATGCATTTAGACTACAGTGGTAATGAGAACATTATGGTTGGGGATGGTAACAATATTTCTATCTCTCACATTGGTTCCATTACTCTTAATTATCCTAAATTCATTTTTAAGCTTAATGATGTTTTGTGTGCTCCTCAAATTATTATTTTTTTTTGCTTTCCATTTCCCAGTTTTGCAAGAAAAATAACACATCTATTGAATTTTTTCTTTACATGTTTCTTGTGAAGGATTTGAACATGGGGACATCCTTGGTCCAAGACCCGAATAGAGGGAATGTTTATGAGTGGTCGTCGTCAATATCATCCACATCAACCACCAAACGGACCGTATATGCTACCAATAATGTTGTATCTCTAGATGTTTGGCATTAAAGACTTAGTCATCCATCTACAAAAATTCAACAAAAGATAATCTCTCAATTTAGTTTCTTCTCATTGTAACTTGCTTATGTAATAAAAGGCACAAACTCTCATTAGGCATTTCATCTTTGGTTAGCCACTTGAATTATTATATTATGATGTTTGAGGTCTTGCATCAATTTCTTCTTTGGATAATTTTCGCTAGTACATCATTTTTGTTGATTACTTCGTGAAATACACATGGTTTTATCCAATGAAATTAAAATCTAAAGTACCTACAATTTTTAAAAAAATTAGAAAATTAGTGTGATAGGGTGTACTCATAATTGTCTGGGGTGCAATTAGTGGATTTTAAATGATGTAGCTAAAATTCGTTGGTTTCTATTTTGGTTGTTAAGGCAGTTGAAACAATTTTCTTCTTCTTTGATATGGAGAATAGAGTGTATAAAAGTTGGTCATTGAGTTTAATTCAGTCATTGATTTCTAGAGTGATAGTTTGTAGAATTGAGGGTTCTTGGGCTTTTTAGAAAGTTTTGAATTTGTTTTTTGTATTTGTAACTTTCAATCTTGAAAATAAAGCTTATGTGAGAGAGTTTATACCGTGAATGTAGGCATATTGCTGAACCACGTATATGTGTTTCTTTGTGTGTGTTTAATTTCTATACTGATTCTTGATTGGCTTGATAGTTGTATTTAGCTTGTTGGATTGTCAGGAAGTAAACTAAGTAGGTAAGCTGCATAAAGATCCTAACAAATTGGTATAAAAGCTTTAGGGATTGATTGAAATAATTCAAATGTTTACTTCGAAATTTGACATAGAGAAACTAATAGCCGATTCAGATTTCAATCTTTAGAGGTTAAAGATAAGAACCTTACTGGTTTTTCAAGGACTTAATGAAGCCCTAGAAGGAGAAAAGAACCTTTCTGCATCAATGAGTGAGAAAGAGAAGAAAGAGTTACTGAGAAGGGCACACAGTGTTATTATGCTAAGCTTGGATGATGGAATGCTTCGAGAAGTTTCAAAGCAAGCCGTAGCAGCATATTTATGGCTTAAACTTGAAAGTATGTTTGTGTTTAAGTCACTTGCAAAGAGGGTGTATAGGAAAAGATAGCTTTACAATTTTTCTATGCAACCAGGTGTATCGATGCAAGAATATCTTGATAGTTACAATAAGATTATAAGTGATCTTAAAAATATAGACATAAAAGTGGAAGATAAGGACCAAGTTTTCATGCTTCTCAGATCTCTTCCAAATTTATATGAGCATTTAGTAGATACCTTGTTGTTTGGAAGAGATTCTTTATATGGAAGATGTTAAGACTGAATTAAACACCAAAGAGCTACAAAAGTCATAAAACGAGTCAAACACTGGTGAAAGCTTGATAGTAAGAGGAAGAACATAAAAGAAAGAAGGAAAGAAACTCAATTCTAGAAGATATAAGTTAAAATCAAAGAAAAAGAAATGTTATCACTGTCATAAAGAAGTGCATTACAGAAGAAGCTACCCTAAGATGAAAAACAAAGCAAAGAAGATCCAAGAAAGACAAGAGAATGTAGTTATTGCTTTTGAAAGGTCATCTGATTTAGATATCTCAGAAGGTGGCTATGAAAGTGCAAACCTACTCATTGTCTCAGACAAGAATCCGAAAGGTCAGTAGGTTTTGGATTCCGAATGCTCATTTCATATGTTTTCTTATAAGAATTTATTCTTCACTTATCATGAAATAAATAGAGGAAAAGTTTTAATGAGAAATAATATGGCATGTTTAGTTATAGGAATAGGTGATGTTAAAATAAAAATGCATGATAGTATGGTTAGAACCTTACATCAAGTAACACATGTGCCTAAACTTAAAAGGAATTTAGTTTCTTTAGGGATGCTAGATGGGTTATGATGCACATTTAAGGCTAAAAAAGGGAATATAAAGAATACAAAAGGTTCATGTTGATAATGAAAGGAACAAAGCAGAATGTATTATATATACTTTATAGTTCTTCTATAAATGGTACTGCATCAATTTCCATTGAAACTAAAAAGGATAAGACCAAGTTATGACATCTAAGACTTGCTCATATAAGTGAAAAAGGGATAAGAGAACTTAGCAAACAAGGATTGTTGGGTGATGTCAAGATAAGTGATTTTGATTTCTCTGAAAATTGCATATTTGGTAAGGCTTGTAAAGTTAAATTTAACAAAGCTGTACATAGAACAAAAGGAACATTTGACTACATATGCTCTGACCTTTGGGGGCTTGCTCAAGTTCCATCTTATAACCAAGGAAAGTATTTCATGACTTTGATAGATGATTACTAAATAAATATATGGGTTTACATCCTAAAATCAAAAGATCAAGCTTTTGATAAGTTTAAGGAATGGAAAGTCCTTGTTGAAACTCAAACTGGTAGAAAGGTAAAGAGATTAAGGACTAATAATAAACTAGAATTCTGTAACACTGTTTTTGATGATTTCTGTAAAAGAAATGGAATTGTTAGGCATAAAACAGTGGTGTATACACCCCAGGAAAATGGACTTGTTGAGAGAATGAATAGAACTTTGATTGATAAGATGAGATGCATGTTAGTGAATTCAAAACTCTCCAAGAGTTTCTGAGCAAAAGCTGCTACCATAGCTTGTTACCTGATAAATAGAAGTTCATCATTTGCAGTTGACTTCAAGACACCAGAAAAGGTATAGAGTGGAAGTCCAACAAAGTATGATAACCTGAGAATCTTTAAATGTCCAGCTTATGCGTATGTAAGTAAAGGAAGTTTAAACCTAGGGCTGTTAAAGGGATATTTGTTGGATATCCTGATAGGATCAAAGGGTATAAGATATGGTGTCTAGAAAGAAAGCCTGCTAAGTGTATCATATCAAAGGATGTTATCTTCAATGAGTTAGCTTTATTGAAGGAAGGACAAACATTAGATGAGATTGAAACACAAGAAAGGCAGAGAAACTTAATGCATTTTAAGGTGGGGCACTAGAGAGACTTAAGGAAACCATAAGAACAAGTTGAAACAGAAGAGCCATGTATGCCCTCTCAGCCACAACAGCAAGAAGAAAGCTTGCAAGACTATAACTAGGCCATAAATGGGAAAAGAAGAAACATCAAACCTCCAA
Source organism: Cedrela odorata (assembly GCA_035584115.1). NCBI lineage: Eukaryota > Viridiplantae > Streptophyta > Magnoliopsida > Sapindales > Meliaceae > Cedrela > Cedrela odorata. Next base: position 12,734,562 of record JAXCLQ010000002.1, read on the forward strand.
GCAAGTTTACTTATGCAGATCTTATATTATTTGCATTGACAATTGTTGACTCAGTAACTGAAGATGAACTTAGAACTTATTTGGAAGCTATGAATTGCAAGGATAAAGAACATTGGCAGACAACAATACAAGGAGAAATGAACTCACTTATCAAGAACCAAACTTGGATTCTAGTTCCTAAAATTGAAAACAAGAAAGTTGTAACTTACAAATAGATCTTTAAAAGGAAAGAAGAAAATTCATCTAATGAGGTTACAAGGTTCAAGGCAAGGTTGGTAATTAGGGGCTTTACATAGAGAGAAGGGGTTGATTACAATGAAATATTCTCTCCTATGGTTAAACACAGTTCAATAAGGATGTTACTAGCTACGGTTGCTATTCTCAACTTGGAACTTGATCAAATTGATGTTAAAACTACTTTTTTACATGCAAAACTTGAAAAAATACATTCTGATGCCATAACTTGAGGGCTTTGTGGTTCTAGAAAAGAAAAACTATGTATGTATGAGATTTGATTAATTTCTAATAGGGCATGACTTTCAAAGGAGTCAATATGGTAGTTGTTGTCACTTCCCCGCCCATTAGGTTCACACGTGACAACCACCACAGTCCTTTAAAACACATTCTAAAACCTCAAAAATGTCTTTTAGGCCTGTAAGGCTTCTTAGGTACTTATTCCCTGTATGATTATTCACATAAATTTGTCTCTTTAAGACATTTTCAAATAATTTCACAAATAAAAATACACTCAATTTATAAAAGATACAGGGTACATAATCAAATGTATTATTTTTAATCCATAAATAAATACATAAAAAAAACTTTCTCAAAACAAACCTAGTGAATTAAATTAAACAAGTCGGTGAGTCGATGATGAAAATGATGCTTGAGGGTTTTACACACTTAATTGATCACCATCACTAGTTAATGCTATTTTCTACTCTCGATTTCTTGAAATTGAAAGGTGAGGGGGTGAGTATACGGGGGAGGGGATACTTCGTGAGTAGATAAAAATATAATTATACATAAAACATAGTGATATGAATATATTTTAAAAAATCATTTATAGATGCATGAAAAACTGTTTATTTTTAAAGAAACATAGCATGTTATTCAAAATTTGTTGGGCTGGCTTCCTTTTTCGGTAATTACTCTGGTCGTGGGTAATCTCAAGATTATTAGTGGGTTTTATACAAGAAAAACAATGTTTTTTTTAATAAAATAATTCTTTTTAAAATAAAGCATGCAAGCTAGTTATTTAAAAATTGGCCTACCATTGACGTTGGCCACAAGTAGTCACGTGGTGATACTCGTAACTATCTTTGACAATCCTACAAGTAGGCAATTCCCTAACATTATCATCCCATATATCTGCTGTTAGAGATATGTCCTAGAACTAATTGTGTTATATAGTTCAGGGATATCATTCCTTGTATATAAATATATTTCTATAATTAATTATAAAGTTATTTAAGATTAATAAAATGACATTTATATCATTTTGCATTTACAGTTGCTTAATTAATAAATAATGCATAATAAGATCCCATGATGCATTATGATATCAAGACTCTATGTGCAAAGAGTTATAGATATAAGTACAGAGTTTTGATTTGAATACATCTGAATCAATTCCCAATTAAGATGATGTCATATAGGAGTATGACATTGCATGACTAGTATGTTTAATGCTGTCAAGGATTAGTATTGGATGCTAATAGTTGAGTGACGAATCTCATATCACAAGATCATAAACATAGGTGATACGTTGGAGAACGTGTTGCTGAGCTTGATGAACCACATGGGTGATTATCTATAGTCAATGATACGTCACATAGCCGTACTAGTATACCACTAGTCCTCTAACCTGAGGTGTCACGACTGCTATCTACATTGAGGCATATTGTACACTTGTGTATATCGCACTAGGCTAGCTATGCTTGGTAAAAAAAGCTTGCTGGCAATGTGTTCTTGATGTATGAGGATATGTGATGACTAAGATGGAATCTGCTGACTCAGATATTTAAGTTTGAGATTCTAAGTGGGGATGTCATACATGAAAATGAAAACTCTGACCAAAGTACATGTTTTCGAAAAGGTGTTTTCAGATACACAAATCCTGTATATGATTTGAGACCTTATTCTTATAATTGAGTTAGAAGTTTGACTATTTTATGACTTGCACTTGATCGGGAGTGGACAGTAGAGAGACTTTACTACATGCACATACAATTATATAGGTTTATATTGAATATTGGTTCATTTGTGTTTGGGAGTCATGACATCTTGCTAGAGGTTGCTTATGATCATTGAGAACTTCGGTTATAAGGAGTTATACCATAGTTATGCGAAAAAGTTCGTATCTACTCATGTTCAGCTTACATAAACCCAAGCAATCACACACATATCAATTACTTGATGATGATAATTATTGCCATGTATAATATTTATTAAGTTAGTTAATGATATTGTTATGATACTTTAATCATATGACAATTTAATTCTTTATTGTAAAAAATTAATTTCTTATCTAAGATGTGCTAGCACATATATGCGTAGGAAATATTTCAGTAATAATTCGGATTATGTAAGTATGATTTACAGATATTTAGAAACAAAAATGTATATATATTTTGTTATAAGGATATTAATAAATAAATAGTTTATTTATTAATGATTAAATAATTATTATTTGATCAAATCGATCATAAGTTTACAAATGGCACTATGTGATGTCGTTAAGTATCAAATTTTTGATTAGATCTTGACTATTTATTTTGAATCAAAAGTTAAGATTAATTCTTTAATTGTGATTAAAGAAATTCAAGAAAGAGAAAATATCTTTTTCATTTAATATTTGAATATCAAACATTGAGATTGATGATATATTTAATTATATATGATATAATATTAAAATATAATCATATCATTTTATTTTATATTATATAAAATAAAATACTCTCTCTCTACATTCTCGCTCACTTTAGCGTATATATATATATATATATTAAAGAATTTATTACTAACATATATGCTATATATTTTTATACATTAAATAAGTTAATACAATTGAAATGAATTTTGGAATCTATGAAAGAGAGCTTGACACTTGGATCTATTAACTTGTTTTAAATAAAGTGAGCGAATAAAAATAAGCATACGTGGGTTTTGGTTTTCATAATTGGATTTCATTTATGAATGAAACCCTAAACGGTATCTTTTTCTTCCCCCTTTTCGTAAACTCCATTGTTAAATGGGGTGACTTTTTGTTTTGAACAAAATCAAAAAGAAGAAAAAAAAAAAAGAACAAAAAGAGAAAAGAAGAAGAGGAAATAGATGAAAATGATTTTTATAGGTTTCCTTCTCTTTCAAAAGAACAAGTGAATTCTCTAAGAGTAGAAAACTTGTTCTAAATTTTCAAACACAAATCCGAGTAATCGGAACCTGGTATGTGTGACACGTTTTCAAGCTAATAAGTAACTTGTTCCAAACATTAACATTCAAGGTAGTTGTACTTTATTTATATTGATCTTTTGTTTAAATTGTTCAAAGTTTTAAAATATGCATATACCTATGCTTACTGTCTTTAGGGAGCCTTTTCGCATGGTTCGTGTAACGACTGTGGTTCCCATTCCTTCCGTGCCTCTGCTGGCATGTCGGTCGGCCTCCTTCTTTCACTTACCCTGTGATGTACTCACCTAGCCGATCTCTTAATAGATCCATCCTTAAGCTCCAAACCTAGGGTCCACCCGTGACAATTGTCACAGACCTTCATAATACACTTTATACACCCGGAATGTATTAAGAGAGCTTGTAAAGCTTTTTTGTCAATTTCCAAAACCTATAAACAGTTTATAAACTAATCTTCCATCTATGGAAGCATCATCAAAGAATTGATCTCCGTAATCAATTCATCCGCAACACAATCAAATAAATGAAATATCATAATCATTTGGGTTAAACAATCATAATTATTTAAATAAACGGTTCGTTTACAATTTAATCACAAAAATCTAAATACATTTATCTTATCCAGTTGGACTTAATACATATGTGAGTCAAGAAGATGACTTATCTAAAGTGCCAAAGGCCTTTTGCTGCTATCACTAGCTCAGCGAATATTAAAACCCTTAAACTAAAAGCTGAAATGGTGAGGGATGAGTATACATGTCACGCCCCGACCCTAGGGTACATCTGTGATAATCACCACAGACTCTCATAATATAATTTATACATCTCGAATGTATCAAGACAGCCTGTAAGGCTTTCCTGTCAATAACCAAAACCTGAAAACAGTTTATAAAAATATAAATTCTCATCCAATGGGATCATTAACATCAAAAAATTGATCTCCGTGATTAATTCATCCACAACAAGCATCAATTATTTAAAATAATTTTATGTAAATCATTTACCAGTCGGGTTGAACAAAATATAAACATTTACATTATCTTTTAACCTACAAAAGTATTACAAGAATTCATTTACATTTATCCAATGGGATATCTACATATGTGAGTCAAGTAAGTAACCTATTCGGAGCGTTGTAGGCTCTCTACTGCTACCACAAATTCTGCGAGCACTAATACTCATAACCTGAAAGCTGTAATTGTAAAGAGTGAATAAATACATATATACACGTATATACATACATGCACATGCATTTTCAAATACAAATATTGGGATTTCAATTTTATCATGCTTAATATACATATATACTTTTTCATTTACAACACATGGTTTTATCACAAAACAAATTCATTGGCCTGCATAACTTTTAAAACCATAAATTAGGCTAGCCATATTTTCTCAACTGTTATCTTGGCTGAGGTAATGTCGAGATCAATCAGTGAGCCTGTTCATGCATAAAATCATATGCAATGCATTCTTATAAAATATCAAGTTGTTTATTTCTTGCTAAACATGCACTTATAAAACATCTACCCGTCTCACTAATATTGACTCTGAGTAGTCACTTGGTGATAAAGTAACTGTCCTCAATATCCGTTAAGTTTAAGAGATCCCTATCAAGCCATCAGGACATTTCATAGGATCTCTATAACAACACACACGTGCTTGGCACACATTGTTCTTACCATGGTTTATCTCCCTTATACAGCCTCACTATGGCTCTATTCATCTATGTGGCCTCTCATAGGTTCGTCCATAAGCTACCTCCCTATAAATATAGTAAATAAAATATAGGCCTAAAAGCCATATCCCAATATCTGGCCTTAATGGCCTCATCACCAATATACATGTATTAAAACAATTCATTTCCAAAATAGTAGCGTAAGCATGTAAATTAAAACCCAGCTTCCACAGTCATAACATTTTCAAATAATATTCACAAACATATAATCCAAATTCAGCCTTCTCGACCATTTCATATATGTATATCAAGTAAAATTTTAACAGTAGACCATAATGTTTAAACCATCCTAATATCATGTAAACAATAGTAAATAATTCTATTTTAACATTTCAAAATACTTGTTTAACATGCAAGCATATAGATAAATATCACATGCATTCTATTTATATAATTGTGTATGAATAAATTTATTCACTATATGAGAGGGTAACTACTCCCACTAACAATTTTCGTGCCTACTCTGTCCTTCACTCGAATCCTCATAACCTAATACCACACATGTATAATTCATAAATTCTACTATTCGTTAAATCAGCATAATGCGAAAAATGCAATATTCGCGGATAAAATGACTAAAATTCCTTAGTTTTATATATATCCTGAGACTTAATTATTGGATGCCATTTATCTAATTTCCAACAACAAAATCCCATGGTCATATTATTCTAATTCACATTTTCACGTCAAACTCCCGATATCCATCAAACACCCCAATTCACATGCAATCCGATAACAAATCACATATTTGTTCATCAAATATGCCTAATAAATATAGATTATCACACTTACAAAATCATTAACATTCTCAAATTTGTATTTCCGTCTACAACAGTTATACATATTCTAAGAAATATTCAACACATATACCATTTATACATCTCCAATTCACCTAAATTAACATAAATTCTCGATTTCCTACGTGAATTTAAATGAAAATTCTGGATAAACAGTAATCATAACATTTCAATATATTCAAATTCTTAAAATCATGCTTACAATGAGTTGTTAGACTTACTGGTGACTTGTCTAAGCCTTTATAAATCTCGAATCACCATTTAAATGGAAAAACTCCAATTTGTCTCTGAAATTGAAATTTGTTCCTCATCATTTCTTGCTTTTTTTAGCCTAACTGTGGTATCAATGCGAAGAGAAGGAGATGTGGAGTCTTTTGGTGGCAAAAATTTGACAGAAAATGGAAGAAATTGAGAGAAATAGAGAAAAATGGAGAGGGAGAGAGGAAAAACTGTTTTTAGAGAGAGAGACAAATTTGATCATTTTTAGAGAGAGAGAATTATGAAACACAAAGGAGGGGATTAAGTGTATATATATATATATATATATTACAAGGGTGAAATAATTAAAATGCCCTTAAAATCTTTGAAAATTTTGCAAAAACTCGTTCTTTTCAACAAACTGGTCGACCCTTTTCAAAAATGGTTGACCAAATTGCTATAGTAACTAGTGACAAAGCTACTACCGGTAGACTTGTCACATACCGATAAATTGGTATCGTGATGGCATAGAGGTAGAGATATCCTACCCCTATAAGCCTCGGATAAAAAAAACCTGTATATGTAAACTGTAATGCAGAGAACTACCAATCATATGCATGACTCACACATATAATAAGGGCTCCATGCCCATCAATACTATTCCAGACATAAACCAAGATATTCATAAATATAAGAGTATATGCACACATATCAATATACACAGAAATATACAGAA
>JAXCLQ010000002.1:12757150-12771560 GCA_035584115.1 Cedrela odorata
TGAGTTTTGGGGAAAACTCAGTGAGTGGATACTGAAATGAAAATTTTAAATAAATTTAGTTTTGACATAAAATATGTTTAAACTTAAAATCAATTTTAGACAGAAATCATATTAACAGGACATCCACTGCATATTATAATAATTTCCATAATTAAAATTTTAAATAGTCAAATGAAAACAGAATAATATACAGTGATGTATACAAATTTCGGGTCAGATATCAGACTGCCATTCGCCCCTTACTTCTTACATGTACCAGTACCTTCACATAACATAAATCAGAATGTGCTTTTCAAATCACATAAACTTCCCCCCTTATGTCTCCCGGCTAGGGTTAAGTAAAAATTAAAGTAATGGTTAATATATTGTCATAAATACAGGAAACAAAAATAACACACAATTCAAAGCACAATGGCCTCCTCCTGGCCTCAAAACAATATCTCAACAACTTCTTCTCAACAATATGCAAATGTAGCTCAAAGAATATCTCATTTTTCATATAAAACAGAATATAAATCAATTTATATATAAACTATTTTTTATTTCAGAAAACATTAAGTTTTATAAAAAAATATTAAAAGAATGAAAAATATGTAAAAATTCACTCACAGGTGTCGTCAAAAACGGAATAGAAACTCGATCACTTAGGGCTGGATGGTCGCACTCTCGGCGTATCTATAACACATTTATACTAATTATTAATATAATAATTTAAGTACACATACTTACAATTTAACTACGATATTGATATACAGCAAGTTTTTCCCCCCCTTTCTGAATTCTCTTTTATCCTACAATCTGAATCTAACGATTAATACATGAGTTATCGATTATACTTAATTCACTTTTACTAACCAATTTCATACGATAACACATTATTTCAAAATCTAAATTCAGCGCAACGATACAGTCACTATTCATATTTTTTTGACAAAATTTAATTTCATCTAATTTAACAACTAATCTGTTTAATAATAACCTAACAAGTATAATCTAAAAAAATTGTCTGTGATAAATAGTAATTCTGGCATGAATAGTATTTTTGACGTAAATAGTAATTTTTGGCATGAACAATACCTCGTTATGAATAGTAAATTATCAAAAAATGCATAAATACGACGACAACGAAGTTAGGAACCATACCGAGAGGTTAATTTAACCCTAAGACGTCCGAATTGCAAGTAATTTCAAAAATTTTCAATTTGCAAATAGTAATACTATTCTCCTCTTGGCTAAATCGTTAACCAAATCCCCCAAACGAAGCTCTTAGAGTATAGACCGTGTCGTGTAGATGTAATTTGTAGTAAGAAACGGAACTTTAATCCGTTAGAAATCGAGTAATTTGAGAGAAATTAAAAAAAATTTTAAAAATAAAACAAAACGAAGGTACTGGAAAGAAGAAGAAGAAGATGGCCTGGGTTTGGTTCTCAGCCAGCTTTAATTGAAATGAGAATTTTTAAAATTACACATTTGCCCTTGAAAAATTAAAATGAGCTTAAATAAAAAAAGGGTAAATACATTATTTAAAAATTTTCTATGTTCCAGGCTTCAATTCTCCTTTATTTGATCTCAAATTTGACTTCAATTTAATTCATATCAATCCTTATTGAGTCATCTTTCAGTAAAATCAAACCGTTTATCAATCAGATTTCTCAATCAACGCCAATTTTCATTTGAAGGTAGGGTGTGCGAATAAAGCTTTAAGAAATTTTTTTTTAAACTTAATAAATTGTTATCAAATCACTTCCAATAGCTAATTAAGCATTAATACAATGTTGTTAGTTTGGTTTTAATATCTTAACATAAATTTATAAAATAACTAAATTACCCCTGACATATAAAATGACTAAAATGCCCTTAGTTTAAATTTTGGAGTATTACAAGACCGTTTTTCAAACTGGTAATCGATGCTACAGTGCTGCTACAATACTCATATTTTTCACTATTTAAAATTCTTGCAATTTGGTCATCTTACAGTTTAGCCCTTTTTCAAATTTTGAAAAATTTACAAATAATTCTATATTAAGCATTTCATTACACCAACTTAAGTTCTTCTAAGCCTCGTTAATGTGTCAAATAAATCTTAAATCATTCACGTGTGATATGAATGTCATTAAATGATTATTTTACCCTTATGTTTGGAGAACAAGATTTAACAATACAACTATAGTCAGTGAATAAATAAAGTACATACATATATACATACATGCACACACATTTACAAATTCAGATATTGAGATTTATTTCACCATGTACTCAAAATATATATATATATATATATATACATACATACATGTTCATTTAAATCAATGATCACAATACATTTCAATGGTCTTCAAATAGTTTAAAACAATCAATCGGGCTGGCTATCCTTTCTCAACATGCTACCTTAGTCGAGAATAAACCATAACCATCAGTGAGTAGTTTCATGCATAAAACTATATACAATATATCTTATCAGATAGAAAACCATTTCTCATACTTTGTAAAATCGTTCATTTACTATAAAATGTGTATTTACCAAAAATAAGTCCGCCTCATTGATGTTGGCCCCAAGTAGTCACTTGGTGACACGAGTGACTGTCCTCGTAATCCTTCAAATCTAAAATAACCCTATCAAGCTACCAGAACTTTTCATAGGGTATCTATAACCGCACACACTTGCGTTCGACACACAGTGGACTTGCCATGGCCTCTCTCTCTTATACTAGCCCCACTGCGACTCCACTCAACTATGCGACCTCTCATAAGTCTGTCCATAGGCTACCTTCTTTTATATACAATCAAATAAATAAGCCAATTGACTATATAATAATAATCTGGCCCACTAGCCACATCACCAATATACATGCACATTTCAAATCAAATCATTTTAACAATGGTTATAAAACTTTTAAATAAATCAGGCCTCCCCGACCATTTCAGCATATATATCAAAGCATTTTCAATCAACAGACCAAATAAACATAACATCTCAATATCATATAAAACATATTAAACAATTTCATTTCAGTTTCATTTTTAATTAAAAAAATGACTTGTTTAACACACAAGCAAATATATATATATATATATGCATATATATTTACATAGTCATGTATGTATAAATTTACTCACAATAAGGGAAGGGTAACCACTCCCATTACTGATCCTCACGCTCACTCGGCCCTTCTTTCGAGTTTTCAGAACATGATATCATACATGCATATAATAGTAAATTTCACGATCCATATAATTATACTTAAATGCACTAAATATAATACTCATAGAAAACGTGGCTATGATCTCTTAATTGACACATGTATATTTCTCGAGGCTAATCTACGGGTGCCATTTATCTTATTTTCAACAATGAAATCCCATGGCGATAACTATTTCTATTCCATATTTCCGTCTAAAATGGATTTACTCATTCCAAAACAATATTTACTATGTATATAATCACCATATGCTTCCAATTAACTCAAATTAACACAAATCTACATTTCCTATGAAACCTTAATGTAAATCTTGGATGAACAGTGAACCCTAAGTTTTCAACATGCTCAAAATCTGAAATCAAGCTTATAACAAGTTTAACAAATCTACCTGGAGCTTGTAGAAGTTCGTATAAACCTTAATTCTTCGATTAAATGGAAAAACCTCAAATTTATTTTTGAACCCTAGTTTCTCCTTTGTATTCTCACGCTATTTCCAGTTAAAAATTGTATCAAATAGAAGAGGAGAAAGTAAGTTATCACTTAGTAACATACATTTGCAAGAATAAGCCAAGAATTTGAAACAATTTGTTCAAAACCGAATAAAAGAACAATAGAGGTGCTTTAGGGAAATGAACGAATGAATAAAATATTTGGGAGTCAATCCCTTTCGTGGGTATTTATAACAGTGGGTACAAAAACTAGATTGTTCGTCTAATTTTACTCTGGTTTGCATCATGTATCAATACCTTTGAGCTAGGTATCGATACTTTTAGGTTAGGTATTGATACCTTTGATCTAGGTATTGATCCGTTTTTTAAGAATCTGATTCTAAAAATTCTTTCAATCCCGAGTATGGATACATTAGCCTTCATTTATCGATAATTTTCTTTTCAATGTATCGATACCTTTGTAAAGATATCAATCTAGTTCAACATGTAATTATTTTCAAACTCTTTGTTTAGCCATGTATTGATACCTTTGATAAAGGTATCGATCTTGTTTATTCTGTTATTATTTTTTAACTTTCTATTTTGTCTTGTATTGATACCTTTCTCCATAGGTATTGATCTGGTCAATTTATAATTTCTTCCCAAATCTTTATCTTGCTAAGTATCGATACATTTTATGAAGGTATCGATCCCTTTATCAAGTATCAACCTGTATTCCTTAAATATCGATCCTTGGGTACATGTATCAATACTTCTTGCTCAAACTTGAATTTTCTCATAGATTTTAAGTTAAAATCACATATTTATCTAATAAAAATTTATTTTTCTACTGTGACAATATACTGAAATCCAACTTATAATTCATTATATTCATATCATTAAACTTAGTTCAAAAGGTGTGGAAGATTTCATTTCTAAGCTTTTGAAGTTAAGTCTATGTGCCTTACCAAGCTGACAAGCATTGCAAAATTCAAGAGAAAATTTTTCATCGACATGAGAAACATTATAAGTTGTCAAGGTTTTCTTGAGAGCTGTTACATGAGGAAGTCCCAACCTTCTATGCCAGGTATTTAGATCTTTCTCAGCTCTCAAGATTTTGTCACTTGAACTTGAATTACTTGATATGATAGACACCATAGATTCTGGTTTTCTAATCCTAACTTCATCTAGACTCAATCTTAAGACATTATTAGATAAAGACACTTGTGTGTAGTGTGGTATCAGTAGCTTTTAGAGGCCATTCTCATCCACTCTTTGCAGCAATGTTATCCCTTGTTTTTGGTCCTTAATGATGCACACATTTACACAAAACATAGCAATGACATTATTATTATGTGTAAGCTTTGAAATGCTGATTAAATTCTTTGTGATTTCAGGTATGACAAACATGTGTTTTAAGTCTAAGCGTTTTGTTGTGTGTTGTTAATGTGTGGGCAACATAAGACAACCAATATGAGAGATTTTTAGTTTAGAACCATTATCTATTGCCAGTTGCTCAGGTATGAATACTCTACTACTATATTTAGATTGTTCAAGTTATTAGTGAGGTAGTTTGTTGCACTACTATTAAGATACCAAGATGAATTTGCTGGGTTCTCTGGTGCTGCAATGTATGCACCTTTTGGTTAAGATTTTGAAGGCATTTGTGGTGTGAACTCCTTGTTGAATCTGTGCCAGCAACTTGTTGCAACATGTCTAACCTTGTTACAAATTTGACAAGTTGGCTTGTTGCCTTCACCACCTATTTTTCTTCTTCCTTTACCTTGAAATCCTTGCTGACTTTGGTTGAGTTGATTGTAGTTTCTAGCAGAGTTATTAAAATGTGGGTTTTGCTGGTTCTAAAAATGATTCCTGTCATTTCCATTTTAAAACCTTCTTTAAAACCCACCAGCCTGTGCATAGTTTGTTGAGAAATTTTGCTGTTGATTCAGGTTGCCTAGTGACTGATTTCTTTCTATTATGTTCTCAAAGCTGATAAGCATTGCATAAATATCTTGTAGTGGTAACCTCTCTGTTCTAGAGGTTATATTGACTACAACTAGGTTATATTTAGGTCCCAGCCACTCTATAAGAAACATTATGAGCTCATTGTCTGAAACAACATTACTTACAATTTAGAGACTCCTTTCTTGTGCTCTGAATCTGTGACCATAGTTGGGTAGAGAACAACTTTTCCAAGGTTATCCATACCTTCCTTGAGGTGTTGCATTAAACGATTAAGTCTAAGATGTTTTCTGTCATAGAGGATAACATCCAACTCATGAGCATTTGGTTTTGTTTCATTTAGTTTTGGAATTTTGGATTCTCGATGGTGGTGATGTTATGTTGTTCATCCATTGTCATGTTCAACCTCATTGGCATGGTCTGAGTTTCATCAATGTAGTTCACCAAGCCATTTGCTCAAATGCTTGGTAGAACTTGAGACTTCCATAACAGGGAATTTATGTTTGTTAACTTAATTAATGTGGTGAATGTGAATGAATTGTTATTTGCTATAGGTGGTGTTTGCAAGATATTTTTGGGAAGTGAAACTTTAGTTGTCATCACCCATGATTTCAATGACTTTGATACTAAGATGAAGAAAATTATATAACACAAAATGAAAGAAAAGATTGTTATGTCCCTTCTACTTTACTGTAATCTCAGAGGATACATAACAAAATAAAGAATGTTTGTATATATATCAAAGAAAAATTGTCAAGTAAGAAAACTAGCTAGATTGCAAAAATTATAGTTGTATTGTACAATATAATCTTTGCCATTTAATTACAAATATTCTAACTGAATTGTATTGTCCTTTAGATTTGTGCAGTAGCTATTTATAAAGGTTAGATATTCCAATTCTCTGTTTAGTAAGTTTGTCTTCATAGTTGTATATGTTGATGATGTTGCAGATGTCATCTCATCCTCATTCTCCCTGTCATGTTCCATGTCACCTTTGTCTAGATCATCTTCAACAACTCATTCTTTTACTTCTCCAAAAAATTCACAATTCGATGACAACCCTATACAACAGTCACTCTCTACTTCACCAATGACCAAGGATACAAGTGTGCAAGAACCCTCTCAGATAACTACTCTTTGTATTTCTCAAACACTTACTAAACCACCAATAAACTCCTTTAAACCACCTCCTCCCCCAAATACAAAAATTGTCACTCGTTCTAAACATAATATTTTCAAACTTAAAAAGATTCTTGACCCCCATACCCCAATTTCAACATCCATTGAAATTGAACCCACAAGCATATCCCAAGCTCAAAAAATTCTGCATTGGCTATATATAAAGAACATGATGCCCTCTTCTAAAATTCTACTTGGCCTTAGTTCCACCAACTAACGCCCAGAATATCATAGGTTGTAAATGGATTTATAGAATTAAGTGAAACCCCGATGGAAATATAGCTAAACATAAGGCTCATCTAGTGGCTAAAGGTTTCCTTTAAAGACAGGATGTAGACTTTACAAAAATATTTTGCCCGATTGTCAAATCGGCCACAATTCGCATTATTCTCACATTGAATGTATCCAAAGGATAGTTCTTAAAGCAACTTGATATTAATAATATTTTTTTTTGCAAGGTTCACTAACGGAAGATGTGTTTATGCAAGAACCTCCATATTTTAAGAATTCTCAATTTCCACATATGTCTGCAAATTAAACAAGGCGATATATGGTCTTTGACAAGCAATTAAAGTTTGGTATAATGAACTGCAGTTTTTCTTATTGTCCAATGGGTTTACCAATTCTCTCACAGATGGCTCTTTATTCATCTACGAAATTCAAGGCAATTTAATTTATCTATTGGTCTATATCAATAATATTATTATTACAGGTGATAATGCTTTATTCACTCAGAAGTTTATTCATCAACTAGCCAATGGCTTTTCTCTCAAGGATCTTGATAGCTTGAACTAATTTATCCGAGTGGAAGCAATCTCTACACCAACTGGGCTCTTCTTATCTCAACAGAAATATATAATAGATTTACTATAAAAGACGAACATGCAAGATGCCAAAGAAGTTTCAATACCTATGTCTTCATCTAAAAATTTTCAACTTCATGATAGTAGTCCAGCAACAAATGGTACAATTTTCTACCAAGTTATAGGATCCATTCAATACTTGTTATTGATTAAGCCAGATAAATCGTTTGTAGTAAACAAATTATCTCACTTTATGCATAAACCATCATCCATTCACTGGGCTGCAGTTAAGTGTATCCTTCAATATCTAAAAGGCACACTTTATAATGGCATCTTCATTACAAAGACTCTCCACTTTCTTTACATGCCTTTGCCAATGCTAACTGGGCAAGAAATCCTGATGACCACACCTCCACAAAGCTTTATGTTGTTTTCTTTAAAGCCAATCCCATCAGTTGGCCTTAAAGAAACAAAAAACTATTGCTCGTTCCTCTATCAAAGCAGAGTATCAACTATTGCTTCCACTGTAGCAAAGCTAAACGAGATTGCTAACTTACTACAAGAACTTGGTGTCTTTACTCATTCCACTCCAACCATCTATTGCGATAATGTAAACTCCACTTACTTATTTACTAATCCAATATTTCATTCTCGCATGAAGCACGTTGTGATATATTTTCATTTAGCCTGTGATCAGGTAGCTAAAAATCAATTTCATGTTGCTCATGTTCACACTACAGAACAGTTTCCAAACTTTCTAACAAAACCATTAGCTTGCAAGCTCTTTTACAATTATTGATCCAAGATTGGTGTCCTTAACGGAAGCTCAATCTTGTGGGGGCATGACATAACACAATTGTAGGAACTAATATCAATATATAATTTTTGCAATTACTCATTTTATTCTTTCCTTAATTAATTTATTTGACATATTTCATTTACGTTTGTTACTCCTCAATTATAGCAACAGACTCAATGTACTCTCTATATATTGTACACGTCAAGTCAATGGAATAAAATGTAATATTGCAATTCAAAATTTGTTAATTATAAGATACTTTTTTAAACATAAACTAAATTATGAATCACTTAACATAAAATTGGTTCTTTAGAGGGGCCAAAGATGAGTTTACTTATCAAGATAACAATGATAACTAATAGACTAACTCGACACACAATTGCTCATCAAGATAACATTAATAACCAATAGACTAACTCGACACACAATTACAAACCAATATCCAGTGTGAGACAAAAATTAATCTCTAATGATAGTAAGTATACATTCACTCACACCTTTACCTTACCTTCAAATTTAGGGTTTTTAGTATTATTGTCATTACTTATCACATTTAGGTTCAAACCCTTTGTAGTCGCATCATTATCCTTTAGTATTGTTATCATAGGCAAATGGCTATAAATTGTTGGGAACAAACTACCAAAAAAAATATGTTTGTAAAATAATTATTTTTTCTCCTTGTTTAATTAAATTATGATTGTCTACCACAATAGTTAATGCAAAAATAAAATCTCCATACAACATTAAAATTCAACACCAATTCTCCATTTTGATACAGAAAAAATAATTACCCAGATACAATAGCTAATAAACTAGAAATTTCAGAAAGAAAAGGTTAATCTAACCACAAATTAAAAACCCCAAAAGGCTTAGATTTCTTACTATTGAATTCTATACTCCAAAATGAAATCAGAAAATTGATCAATTTAAATACAGAAATAGCTGACCAAACAACCATGTGATACGATCAGCGGTTGAGAATTTATAGATCTGTGGTTGTTCGGCCAAGAAGAAATGTAGCAGTCAGTCACCCAACATTAACTTGTTTCAAACAAATGAGAGGAAGAAGATACTTTAGGGTAGGGTTTGTATTTTTTTAGTTTAACAAAAGTGATTTGGCTAATTAATGGACCTCTTAATTTTAGACTATGAAAAATATCACTAATTTTCAGCCCATGAAAATATCATCAATTTGAGTCGATTTGTATTTTTCAACTCATGAAAAAAATTTAAATGGATTACAGGTCCTTGGCTGGTTAGGCCAAATGGGGCAAAATTTGGCTCTGATCCCTTGCCTGAACGAGCCGGGCTCCATGACAATTTTTCCCACCCTACTCTCCACAAAGAAAAACAAAATAAAAGAGTTTTACGAGTTATAAAATAAAGATAAAAAAGAATAATCACTCACAAAAAATAACCGATTACTTGTTACTCCTTCAATTTCTCCTCTTTACCTTTTTTTTCTTTTCTCCCCACTTACTCTAAAGTGATTTTTCTATACTTTTTTTATATTAAAATAAAAAAGTAAGTCACCTTTTATATATTTTTTCTTTCTTTTTTCTAGTTTTACATGGATTTCTTTTTTATGTATGATTAAACTTCCTTTTATTTATTTAATTGATTAAAAAATTCTTTTACCCAAAAAAAAATCACTAATTTTTATTGGATTGATTAACCATCATGAGGTGAAAACCAACCCAACAAACATAGGTCAAAACATACAATAATTAAACAATTTAAAATGTTGAATTTATGGCGCATGCATGTTAAACTAAAGCAATGAAAAAGCAATGAAAATTGGGTGTGTGCAAATTTACTGGAGCAATGAAAAATATTAGGTATGCATGTCTACCCAGTTAGAATCAATTTTTATCATCTTCATTTGATGTTACGTGCTTATCCAACTAAGCAAACCATAAGAAATTATAAGTATAATTATATATTAGACTTCAAATTCAACATCATTAACCATGTTCTAGCTATTTTAACTAGTTATTTCGTAATTAACACATCATCTTGCCATATCCTTCACAGTTTAATCACCACGCTATTTCATATCATATTTTGATTGAGGGAGATTACTTTAGAAATGGTCTCTCTCGACGAATTCTATCTAGAGAAACTCATATATACTAATCTTTCTCGATGAAATTCGTCTAGAGAAATTAGGACATTTAAAAAAAAAAAACTCAAAATAAAATGACATCTATATTCTCCTTTTCCAAAATTTTTACTTCCTACCAACTTTGCATTTGAGACTCTATGTATACATAAGTGAAATGTTATTTCAGTAAAGCGCATATTGAAAGTTGTAGCTTCCACTATTGTAGATCTTATGTTTTCCAGAAAATAAGTGTTAAATTGATTTTATTCGAACCATAAAAGCTTTATAGATGATACAATGATCCTAGAATTGGGGGAAAAAGGTTTTTATAAATATGGCAATGAGTTTTCACAAGTAATATCAGGTTACGATTATGCAAATGCACAAGTTATTTTTTCAAGTAATATCAAGTTATAATTAATGCAACTTTATGAATAAACTACTCGATTACATACTGTTCACGGTCATCCCTTCTCCATTTTTCAATTACAACAACATTAAGAAAATTGAAACAATTATATATCAGAAAATAGTATTGGGATCCAAATCAAATTTACAACCAATGAAAATAAAGTACTTTTAGTTACCATCGCACAACATACAAGCAATTAAAGCAAAATAGAGAACTTGTTCTAACAAAATAGAATATGCAAGTGAAATTTGGTAAATTGGTTTGAGTAATGACCATTTAATACACAATAAGGAATGGTCATAGTAAAAGCAAAGAACCAAAGCTTCATCTTTTCTTAGATCTAATCAACTGGAAAACAAGCACTATAAGAGAAATAAGAAGGGCTGATCCTGCAATAACAAGAGGAGGACAAACCTTAGTCTTTTTGGAAACGTTCTTCTTCATTTGAGATCCTTCAGTCTCACTGAGAGCTCTTTGTTCCTCCAATTCATGACATTCATGCTCATCAACTTTTTCTCGAGGTTGGTTTTCTTCTCCAGTTTCTTCTTCTTCAATTTCATTTCCAGTAGTTTCTTCTGACTCTCGTTCATGACATGGTTCTTCAGGTTTTGTCAATTCTTGAATTTCAGTAGGAGGTTCTTGTTTTTCACTTTCTACTTGATAATCTTTACTCACCTGAGTTAACGTTGAACTCTCCAATTCCGATTGTTTTGTCACTTGATCATCTCCAGATTCTGTTGATTTAATGATATCAGGGCTAGGAGCATGTTTTTCTGATCCTAGCTCTGGTGCTGTTTCTTCAACAAGCTTTTCTATGTGAGTTTCTTCAGTTTGTATCGATTCTCTCTTAGCTTGTTCCTCAGGCTTCAAGGATGCAGTTTCTTGAAACTTTTCTGTCATACCTGAAGCTTCAATCTTCTCAGCACTTGCTTGACGCTCGATTTCAGATCTTTCTGTTGGTTTCTGCACAACCTGATCACTTTCTTCCCTGCTTGTAACTTGAGCCTCCTTGGATTCTCTCTGAATTGACTCTTCAACTCTTTCAGTTGCATTTTTCAATATCCAAGATTCCTCGGGTTTTTCCTTCATTGCCTCCTTACTGTCATCCCTTTCAGGAAACTCTTCAGCCATCACTTTTCTTGCTTCAAATACTCTTCGATCATTTGCTTGTTCCACAACCTGACCCGAATCTTGATTTCCTGCAACCTTCTTCTCTATAATTTCTTCCTTAAGCGCTGCCTCCTCAGCTACAACTGGTCTCTCTTTTCCCGCAACCTGATCAGTTTCTTCCATTTTTGCAGGCAATTCAGACTCTTTCCGAATTTCCTTATCAGCCACAGTTTTCATTTCCTCTTCCTTCACTTCCTCAATCCCAAACCCACAAAATCCTTTCACCAACTTGGACATGAAAATTGTCAAATCTGACATTTCTTCATTAAACTTGGCCTTAATGTTATCCAAAATCACCCCGTCTGGAATCCGAAAAACTTTCCTGAATGCTCTAATCTCCACCTCTTTCTTCTGCACAATCCAACCCTTCAACACCATCTGCTGAACCGGCTTCTTCCCACTAATTGCGATTCGACTCCCATCTTCATTTATCTCAATATCAATGTTCTCTCTTCTGAAACCTGCATTAGTTTCAATACTTCAATTATCTCGCATACCATCATCCATTCAAACAAAAATAAAAAAAAAAAAAAGAGAAAAACAAAACTAAGAGACCTTTGAGATGGCCGATGAGGATGAACTTGGTTTCAGTTTCTTGAGAGACGAAAACAGGACCGGAGGGATCCTTGGTGATCCGAAAATCAGCCATGGAAGTGAGGTCATCATCTCTGGTGTGGGTGATCTTCAGACCCAATTCAAGCTCCATAACAGTTGTTTTTTTTTTTTTTCCTTTTTGCGTAAATTTCAAATGATTATGTTGTTAGTAATACGTTGGAAAGAAAGGGAATTTAACAAGTTAATAAGATGACACGATAGTAGCGAAGAGTAAAGAACATATTCATTGCTTGGTAATGAGGTTTTAACGTTTAAAAATTCGGTTGCTTTGCTTGTTACTCTTTTTTTCCTTCGCGGGAAGTCACGTATTTTATTGATACTAAAACGTGAAATTGCTGCTTTAACACCAAAACGTGTCCACACTTTGCATCCTCTGGTATAATCTTATTAAGATTTTCTTCCTAAACTAATTACTCTTAAATTGATCTTTTTAAAATTTTACATCACGTGTGCATTAATCAAGATTCAATTTCTTAAGATCGTACAACTTGAATAAAGACAAGACGCATGCTGATACGTTACATGTTTTGTGTTGAAAACTTGAGCCCGACGTTAAGTAAAATGGGCCTATACCGGATCTGCCTTGTTTGGGCCCATTTTGACCCAATTGAAAGTAACTTTTATAAAAGTAGAAAAGAAATATAATTCATAAATTACAACCAAAACTTACTTCCATTCCACACTAGTATCCAATTTCAATATATTAGGGGTTTTATTTTCTTCTTTCAATTTATATATCCTCTAAAAACTTTAAAAAAAAATATGGGAATATATATTAAATAAAATTTTTTACATGAATATATTAAATAGGTTGTTAATGCTCTCATTGAGTATAGGAAAAAAAAATCCCCTCTCACTCTTTTCCAACAAACTTTCTTAAAACTCTTTTATCTATTTTAAACAGGACACTTTCAGTCAAACAAGAAGGGCATTTTGATAATTTCTTATGTTTTTTAAAATAATCTTGTAATAAATATGGGTCAAAATATTTTCATGTAATGTTGGGTGCAAAATGCAAATCCCTCGACAGAAAAATATTACAACAAATTAGAAATATATAAGAGGGAAAACAGAGTCATTTTCAACGAGGGCATTTAAGATACTTAATAATGCATATTATATTGGTCATGGTTCTTCAAACTTCAAATTTTGATCAATAATTCAATTTATTAAACAAAACAGAGAGAGAAAAAAAAAAGATGGGGATGAATAAAGAGTTCAAGGAGAAAAAGTAGTAAGTAATCGATTGCATGGGCAAAACTAAAGAACAAAAGTGGCAAATGATTCCAAAGCAAATGAAGAAAGGGCCAAAGAGAGATAAACACTACAAAATTATCGCCTTTAATAAAGCTACTTTAACCTCTCTCTCTCTTTCTCAAACAAGACTTGCCTTGTGCACTAATTAATATTATCCTAACATTACTATTACTACTACTTAAGAAAATAAAATATTAATATTTTTCTTGTTTTTTACATAAAATGACCTCCAATATTTCCTTCTTTTTTTTTTTACAGCACGAGGAAAATTACAGAAAGGAAGAAGACCATTTGACCTGCAAGTAACCCCACCTCCACCTGTAATTTCCACCAAACAATTTGGTCAAAAACATCTTCCAATCAACTCTTCCACCAAATAATTTGGCTGATTTTTACTATAAATATATATATATATAGTAGTTTTTATTAATATTTACTAACAATGGATGTTAATTTAGTGATAAATTTGTAGTTTTAT
>JAXCLQ010000002.1:12771660-12795587 GCA_035584115.1 Cedrela odorata
ATATATATATATATAGTAGTTTTTATTAATATTTACTAACAATGGATGTTAATTTAGTGATAAATTTGTAGTTTTATTTTTTTTCTTTCTTGACTGTCTAACATTTAAGCTAAACTTAGGTTATGTTGTAAAATGTAAAACTTTCCAGGAAAAAAATATCGGAATGTTAAATTAACAAGTTAACACTCTTGATTTTAGCAAAACATATACATTCTTTTGACTTCAAAAAAGAAAATTAACTTTAAAGAGTGTAAAATGCAGAAATTTAAGAAAATAGAGAGAGAATTTCCTTTAATTTTTTCTAACAATTAGCTCAAATACTTAAAGCATTTTGAAAATCTCAAGGGAGATTTTAATAAATTTTATAACAAAATAAATTAATGACTTAGTTGAAGTATACGAGAAAGTGAACCTGTCTTCCATGG
This sequence comes from Cedrela odorata, assembly GCA_035584115.1. NCBI lineage: Eukaryota > Viridiplantae > Streptophyta > Magnoliopsida > Sapindales > Meliaceae > Cedrela > Cedrela odorata. Next base: position 12,772,086 of record JAXCLQ010000002.1, read on the forward strand.
CCGGAAGCTGGCAAAGGTCGTATAGTAGCAGAGTCAACTTCACCAGTCGGAAGAGGAACAGCAGGATTACTGTTAATAAACGGAATGCCGCCACCTTTATCCGGCACAGTTAGTGGGGAATTAGCAGCACTAATTGGTGCAGGACCAGGGGAAGAAGAAGTCTCCTGTCGAGGGCGGAACGGCCATGGATATGCGGGAGAAGACGAAACCAGACCCCCACCGCCGCCGGAAGCCGGTGCTGGAGCGGCAATTGGAGGGAATTCCGGTGAAGGGTTTGGCGGTACAGTAGTGGAAGAGACAGCCGCAGAAACCTTTATTGCAAACTTCTCTGATGTTTCGCATGTTTGCAAAGAGCCATTGTTGAAGGTGAAGTAGAAGAAACCAGGCCGTGAAGGATACCACTTTACATTGTAACAAGAGATTACGGCAACAGAAAAACAAAAACATATTTTCTCAGACACCCAGAAAATTATTAAGAGAGAAAAGAAAGATTTGAAGGCATGCATACCGTGAAGGATGAGGAGTTGGACTTGGTGAGAAGTGAAGATTGAGTGAAATTGCAGAGACTGAGGGCTTTCTTGTTTTGGAAAATGTAGAGGTTGTAGTGATACTTGTGTTTGAAAACTGAGAAGAATTATTGAAGAAAGGCAAGACATGTTAGTTGGTAGATAATAATAAGCCGAAACAAAACTAAAGAAAACACCAAAAACAGTTGTTTGAAAGTGGGTTTTAAGATTACTTACTGATTGTATCTCCAACATGAACACTAGGGTTCTTCCATTCTGAAACACCATCAACTAAAATTGTTGCAGAGTCAACTTGTTGAGAAAGCAGAAACAGAAGAGAAAGGAAGAAAAATGTAAGCATGGATGAATTAGTTTCAGTCTTCATGGATGAAAAACTTGGAAGGGCTTTAGGGTTTGGTTTGTGGCTTTATTTCTGGCATATGAGAAAGGAATATAAGAGAATTTTGAAAAATGTGCAAATGTTTGTGTAAATTGTCAGAAGTGTTTGGCTTTGAATGGGAAGAGGGTGATAATTTTTGAATGGACGACAGGAAAGAGATTTGGGAGATTGTGTTGTGAGTGTTTTTATTATTATTTTAAACAGTAAAAGGTTTAATGATTTTGTTTGTGGAAAAACTAAAACTACAAACTTTTTGAAAAGTAAAAATAATAAATAATGAATAAAAGAAAAAAATGATGGGGATTATTATTCTAAAATGATTAGTTAGAGAGTGATTATGAGTGTGCATGCTACATCAATTTACAATTTAAAAATTATATAGGGAGATGGGGGAATCTAATTTTTACTTTCTTTGATGCAATCTTTTAATTTTTATTATCTTTTTTTTTAATTTAGTGCTTTGTTTTTTCTTTAATTTTATTACTTTGTTTTGTTTAATGAAATGATGCTCAAACTCACTTTACTTTCGTGTTTTAAGGGAATAAAATCTCACCCTTTTTTTTTATGTCAACATTATTGGTTTTTGTTATTAATTAGTGTGAGTTGTTAAAGAATTTAAAGAAGTGCAACATAGGAATTCATATGCGAAGTGTAAAGAGCAACTAAATTTACGGAGATATATAATTGACTAATATATGTATGAATCATGAAAGTTGAAAATGGTATATTTCTTATTAAGAAATGGTAATGATGCAAGTAGTGATATCGATACATTAAATTTATATTTTGATGCATCAAAAACATAAAATGTGATATTTATATTATACTTGTAACATAAAACATTAAACTTATAATCTAAACACTAAATATTCACAATTCTACATTAATACTTTATCGATAGTAACTAAATTTTAAGATTTGTATTCAATAATGTGGCAATATGAGAGCTATAATATGGGTGATGCTTTGAATGTTGAAAAACTACACCAATCATGAAAATATATATTCCTTGACAATCATTGCATAATTAGAACTTGCAACTTCTTTTTATGGGTTGTTTTTACTTAGGATATAATGGAAGTCAAAGAGCCAATATATTATTGTTCATTTTTTTAGGAAAAAAAAGGGAATTTTAAGATTGCTCTAAATAAATTTTATGTAACGAGTGTATACTTAAATACTGATTCTTAGAAATGGAGGAGACCATGGTAGAGGCATGCGGTGGAGTGTGGGGTCAGATGACCCCATTAACTTATTTATATATATATATATATATATATATATACATTATTAAAATACACTTTTACCTCACAAAAATATTAATTTGACCTAATTATGGATTTATCAAATTTATGACCCCATTGAACTTAAATCCTGGCTCCGCTACTGGAGGAGACTATGTTAATTGAAAGTGATCAAAACTATAATTGTGTGTATTTTTTTTAAAAAAATTAAACGTGACAACAATATATACGATATGATCACTATTATTATTTAGAATAAATAAACAATGAGAGTAGTTTGAATTTTTCCAAATTTGGAGCACAAAAATTCTCTTAAATGCCTATAAAATGCATAACAACTGAATTTATTTAGAGACTAGTCTGATAAAATTTTAATTTCCAAAAACAAGTAGAATACAAATTGTAATGTTGGGTGTGGACAAAAGTAGTGAATTATTCAAAGACAAGAATTAAAAGACAAAAACAAGGAAAACAAAAGGGATACTATAAGATTTTGTTGAGGATTTGAAGACAAAAAGAAAATGGAATTTTTAAGTGTAATTAGCTTCTCTTCTCTTTCTTTGTTTTCTCATGGCTTCGTTCAATGTTTTAAAAAAAAATTAAGTATTGGTGTGAGATTTTTTTTTAATATGTTTACTGAGACATGTGGCTCTATTATATAATTAAAACATAATGAAAAGTTAATTCAATTATTTAAAAATAATTAACCAGCATTGACCCATAAAAAGTATAGTCATCACTAACCTTTTCAATGCAAGTAATAGGAATACATTTATAAATATTTTATGAGTGTAATATTGAATTTTTGTGATTATATTTTTTCTAATAGATTTAGATTTAGAGTCCTCTTAAGTATACAGACGAATGTGATAATATCATATAATTATTTTATTCTTATTTTTTTTTATGAAATTCAAAAAATTATGAAAATAAAAAAAATAAATCATATAATATATATGTCGATAATATAATTTTGTCATATCAATTTGTATAAATATAATGAGTTTATCTCTCTAACATAATTGATTTGCATCAGTAAAATTCTCTTAAAAGATGACACTTTTTTTCTAAAAAAATTAAAATAATAATAAAAATAATTATTTAAAAACTATATCAATTTGTATTATATATTGATCCATACAATTCAAGAATAAATAAGAATGTTGAGTTGGCATATCAAATGTTATTCGTGACTTTAGATTTTAAACACTAAATTAGTATAGATCTATTGTTCAAAATTGTTGTCATTATTTTAAGTCAAAAATTTAAATTAGGGAATCTCTTATGTAAATAAATATAAATGAGATGAGTTAAGATTCTCGTTAAAATATGAAACGAGTTAAGGCTCTCATTAAAAACGAAAAAAATAATAAAAATAATTTTGATAAATAAAAAAATTAATTATGAATTGAAATAATTCTGATATGAAGAAAGATATTTATTAATTGTTTTAGATTATAAAAAAGATTAAAAATATATATAAATATATGGAGTAGAATTTTAATATATACAAAATAGATTAAGTAGAATTTTAATGTATACAAAATAGATTATGCTGATGTAGCAAAAATCCTTCTAGGAGCTATGTACATTGTTTGCTTTAACGTTATCTCTCCTAAAACCATAGCAAAATTTAAAGGGATAAATTCGATGGTCCGGCGAAAACTCTTCAATATTTAAATTAAGATTTTGCTTTGATATATTTTAGAAAGAAAAAGTAGACAATGACAGTAAAACGAATGTCATTTGTTCTAATCCCTGTAGCGTAATACAAGCGAACATAATTGTTAATATAGCAAAAATCCTTCTAGGAGTTCTGTGCACCAGCGATAATCTTCTTCGTTTGCTTTGACGTTGTCTTATCTAAAATCACAATAAGATCTAAGGGGTGAAGCTAGTGGTCCAGTGAAAGTTCTCTGATGTTTAAGTCAAGATTTTACTTTAATATATTTTAAAGAGAGAATGCAGACAATGGCAATAAAAGAATGTCGCTTGTTTTGATCCCTGTAGCGTAATACAGGTGAACATAATAATTTTCAAAAAGTTTTTTTTCTAGTTACCTTTAATTACCTTTTTATAGATTGTTTTTATTTTAAGTCTCCCAAACTTATTAAGATTTTGTAAAATCTGAAAATGATAATCTCAAACGTATTCTGATTATGAGAATTATGAAAACTTAACTTCATAAGAATTGGTATTTCGAAAATTAAGGGATTTTAAACTTTTCTTATAGAATATATCTATTAGACCATGAATCTTTATTATGAAATGAGCCTTACTTGTAGAATACATCTATCAGGCCATACATCTTTATTATAAAAATATTCGAAAAGAACTTGAATTTTTTGTAGATACGTAACTGTTGAGAGGTCTCGGAAGTCTTTACCTAAGACCTTTTCGTTTACTAGGAGTGACATCGAACTTGATGACATGTCTGAGACATCTATCATGTTGTACCCGAAACCCTCATAGTCATAAGAGATCTCGAAATTGACATCCAAGCTTGAGTCTTTTTATTGAACTTAGAAGGTCTTGACCCTTATCAAATTTAAGGTCGTTGTCATTCTACGGTCAGACTCCCTTGGGCTTGAGCCAAGCTTGAATTTCTTTTATACTTCGTGTGACTTTGGCTTGAGTTTTGTATCAATCATCTGGCAGCCCAAAGCTCATTGGGCTTTACTTATGTTTTGGGTCGTTTTCCAAATAATAATAATTTTCAAAAAAAAAAAAATTATTACCTTTGATTACCTTTTTAAAAGTTGTTTTTTACTAGGCCTCCCAAACTTATTGAGATTCTTGTGAAATGTAGAAATTATAATCCATACGTATTTAAATTTTTGAAATCACAAAAACTTAACTTTATAAGTATCGATATTCCGAAAATTACAAAATTTTGAACCCTTCTTGCATAAAACATTTATCAGACCATGGATCTTTATTATGGAAAAATCTAGAAAGAACTTGAGTCTTTCATCGATACGTAACTATTGAGAGATCTTGAAAATCTTTCCCTAAAACATTTTCATTTACTTGGAGTAGCCTCGGATTTAATCGCATCTTGAGACTTTCACCGCCGTGTTATATCCGAGATCCTTATAGTCGAAAAAAGTCTTGAAATTCTTATGCATATCCGAGACCTTTCATTAAAGTTGAGAAATCTCAGTTCTTATTATACTTGAAGTCTTTACCATTCTCCGATTAGAATCTTTTGAACTCAAGCTAAGCTTGAATTTTTTCTATCATTTGTTAAACTCTAGTTTTTGAATTCTTTATCACCTATTCACCTGTTCAAAAAGCTGAGCTTTATTCATGTCTCTGACCGTTTTTGAAACAGATTAAAAATCAGAAATTTGTGGACATGAAAATTGAAATTATAATAAATATATGTTGAAGAAAGAAGACCTCGTGCACGGCTATCGCAGGCTCTCTCTTCAAAAGCAAGGGAACAGCTTTAATACAAATTGAAGGTTTCGAAGTGGGCAAAATTCTGTGATGCAGGGAAAAATATAAAAAAGAAATGGACTAAAAGACAAAGGAATAGTAACAGAATTGCTTCCAAAAAGCAGATAGAGGAAACCTTGAAAACGATTCAATATCATTTGTTTGTATTTGTAACAAGATGTTAAAAGCAGTTGAATGAATAAAACGACACATCTTAAGCACATTTTGATGCTGTTGTCCTTTCATTTTCATTGATAGTTAAGCCCAACACTGTACACTACAGTACAATCTTTATTTTTCCATCTTAAATAAAAAAATTTTAAAATGTGCCAAGTAAAAATTTTAGAATTATAACAAAATAATTTGTGAAGTATGTCATCGCTTTACCCGTGTTAATAACACACACCTACCTTCTCCAAAATGCTATTAATCTAAGGCAATAATAGTTGTAATTTTAAGTGGGGTTTTCTTGGGACATCAGGCAAATTTTTCGTTAAAGCTTCTAACTTTCTCTTATATTACTAAAATTATGTGATTACGTGCAATGTTTCAAGTTCTTCTTAAGAATTTGAGAAATACAGAAATACAACGCATAGGTTGAATATTTTAACCAAAAAAAAAACTCCAAAAATCTTATCCAAAAAAAAAAATGAAAAATGATAACATGTACCCTCCAAAAATCTCAATTCCAAACATACCCTAAATAACATTTTTGCGGAAATACCTTTCACAATCAAGGTATTGGATCTCACTGTTCAAACCCTGATATATCATTTTTCATATATTGACAAGTAAATTCATCCATCCATCACTTACCCATTAAGAGCCACGGTAGAAATCAACTTAATTACACATAGCATTTCAAGATGAAAAGAGCTTCACTGGACACTTCCAACACATTTTTTAGCAAATATTCACAGAGCAAAGCCTGGAATTTAGTATAGGTAGATCACTAATTACCGATCTATTTTGCCAAAGAGTTGTCATAAATTGTCGAGCAAATACAGTATACCATTCCAGAATTCTTTGTTCCCAAACATATATATCAGCAATTGGGAGAAGCAAGTTTTGCATTGCAACACTTCCTATCTACACAGATCTAATTATGTCATCTGTCTTTTACATCACCTGGTGCAAGTCTTCCTGATCACTTTTTTTTAATTAAATTGTAAGGAATTTTCCTTCATGACTTGGGTTTTCATCTTTATATCAAGAACCATTACTGCTCCAAAATGATCATCGGGTAGATATAACAACTCTGAAAGAAGATATTTCTCTAAAATAACATTGCTGCCATGCTTTCTCAAAGTCAGAGAAGGGCTTCCCATATAATCATACCTCAACCAAAACATAATCTACCACTGCATGGAGTGAACTCTCTTAAGAACACGCGGTGGTCTTTGCTTCTCAACAATTGGAATCACTTTTTCCATGAGCTGCAGGAAAAATCAACAAGAAAACCAATTATTGAGTGGTCTAAGCTTTACTTTGCACAATCTAGCAGTTGGCATTAATGCAAGCTTTATTTTGCAATAATAAATGCTACATTTGTTTTTACTGCAATTTCCTGTCTCATGTGATAATGTCTGAGAACTCTATTACCAGTATTTTTGTCAACCCAAAGTCAATTTAATGAAACTCCAGCAGACTTGGAAAAAGTGCTTGATTAAAAAAACGTAGGTGTCAAGATTGAAACATGCAATTATAGTGCTTCATTATTGAGATTGACCATCCCACCTTTAGGTAGAAGCCCACTTTAAAATTGAAAACAAATCCAATGTCTTCTCTCACAATTATGTGAAAAAGAAAATGAAAATTATCAAAATTCTGAGCTGACATGATAATGTACGAACCCTTGGCTTGTATAACTATATAAGTCAAAGCAATGATGAAAACTGATCCTTGTTACTAGTTTCTATCGGTGAACAATCGGTTTATTGTTCCAAGTTCATATAGCAATTTGAAAATGACACCAGCCTGAATCTATATTGTCTGAGATCAAAATGTTTCACAGTAACTCAGAAATCTAGAACAATCAATCACAATGAAATGCCAAAAGATATCTTAGGTGATTCAACAAAAAATACAAAATCACCTGTCTCACTCTGCTGAAAATTTGAATTAAGGTAGAAGTCAAATTATTCTTACCCTAGTGACACCAACCAAGTTCCCCACTAAAGCATAAAGCAGCGTATCTAAAATCACACAAGAGCCTCCCAAGGAAAATTGTAGAACTTTCTTCTCTTAAGTTTACACAATTCTGTTATACAGTAATTTCACATATCATTCTCAACACCTAATTCTCCAATTATGCTTGCCTCTTTTACAACTTGCAAACTTGAATGTAGTTCTGATGTAGGGATTTCTCTGTATAGTTCTTGAATTAGATTATCATTAACTTCACAATCAACTTGCCAGATTAAAATGCACTGATTCACAGTTTTTTTATAAAAGGACATATAGAATCATTACCTGCTTGTACCTTTCCCTAGTCCTCTCAGCCTGCGCAGGAAGAAATTTTGTTAGCCAAGAGAATAAGAAAAATCCAAGGTGACAAAACCGAACTTGAAGAGCACTGACACAGTCAGTATAGTATTATCCACCAACTGGTGAGATAAAAGGAATACAAGTCGAAGAAAATAACAGATGATTTGTTCTCTGGTATGCATTAAAAAACCTAGCTATCATATTAACCATAGCGGATGCAGTTAGACCTCCTAAACCACAGTACAACAACGAAAAATAAGATAAGAGTTCAGATACATGTTCAATGTAACAACATTTTAAAACTAATACAAACATACAAGTAATAATACCAACCAAAATATGCTATGATAATATTCTGTGGGGGTAAATTGGACTGGATCCTTTGACATAATCAAGAAATGCAAATTTTTTGTTGTCATCGTGACACAGCAGAATGTCAGGTAGAGACAATGACATTGGGCTAATAATCATGACACTATCTGAAAAAGAACCAATGACTAGCACGCCTATTGGATTATAATGAAACACTTATTAATCTTATTCACTATGTTCAGCAAAGATCGATGATTAATCAGAGCCGGTCACATTAATATGAAAATAGATAATCTAGGAACAGAAGTAAACACTGTCATAAATTCTAATAAAAAAATACAACTTTTAGGGACTGAAATTGCAGAGAAGCATAAGTATTAACAGTTTAAAGCATCATATTACCTTCTCTTTCAAGAGCCGCTCGTTCTCCTCCTCCAGCCTCACCGCCAACGATTCTAATTCCACTTGATAAGCCTGCAGAATCCCAAAACCCATCACAATCAATCAACTATTAATTAACCAAATCAAAAACATTTCCTGAAAAAGAACAGAATTAGTGACCTGCTTCCTTTCCCTGGACCTGGCTGCTGACTCTCTGTTCTTGATCATCCTCCGCTGCCGCTGCTGCGCCGCCTTATCCAACGGTTCCAACAACACTCTCCCCCTCTTCCCTCGCCCACTCACTCCACCAACCACTTCTATTCCATTCCCAAACCCAACAATCGACCCTTCAACCTGAAACGGGCTCTCCGGCGCCGGTGCAGTATCAAACGCATATACCCCACCACTCAACCGCTCCGTAATGGTCGGAACGGCTTTCACATCCACATCCGCAGCCGCATCCTCAACAGCTCCCGCCTTCGCCAAAAAATCCTCCAGCGTCATCATCTCGTCAACCGCTTCCTCCTTCATTTGCTTCTTCTCCCCGGACACGATCTCTCTCCACACATCATCCACACTCTTAATTGCACCCGAAACAGCGCCGTTCTCGTTCTCACTCGGATGATGCTGATGATGATCGTTAGTTTCGATCAGCGTGATTTGCGCGTCGAGGAGAGTGGCGTCCGTCGTGGACGCCGTCGTCGTGTTGTAAACGTTGCGTAGAATTCCGTCCACCGTCATTGCCTCAGATAGTATTTGCTCTTGCTGTTGCAGCAACTGTTGTTGCTGAGGTTTTGTAGTAGCAGAAGAAGAAGATCGTCGGGAGAGATCCGAATTTCTCGTATTTGACGATTTCATGACTTTAGAAGACGCCATTTCAGGACTGCACCTCAGAGATTCCCTCTAGAATTTTTCTTTTTCATTTTTTTTTTTTTTTGGAAAAATAAAAAGAAAGTTAGGGTTTGGGACTTTGGGAAATTTTGTTTTGATTCTTGATTCTGGGGATTGGTTTGCTATTCTGTTGGATTTTAGGGAGACTCGACTGTTGAGCGAGGGCAGAGAGCGCGTTGGTTTCGACGTGAGAAGAGGAGAAGCAGAAGAGGAATGTTAAAGTTACGGATAACCGTGGTGGCTGTGACAAGAAATTGAGACAATCAAGCTGTCGATTGATTGAGCTGAGAGAAATGATGGACAGATGGAACGGGTGAGTTTCAGGTCAGGGAACCGAATATAACACATGTAAGATTTTTTTTATTATTATACGACACTTTTCTTGCTAGCCGTATTGTTGTCGTGTCAATAACTGATTGGTTTCCATTCTGCGACGTGCATGCTTGTTGTCTCTTTGGATCTGTGTGCTAAATTGGGCCTAGGGCGGTTGACCCGAAATGTACTGTAGGGCCCATTTGATTTAGGATCGGAATACAATTCTTTATTTTTAAAAATAATGGATATATAAAAAGAGTAATATTAAATTTCTCAAGTTGTATTTTAATTGTTTAGAATATCCCTTTCATCTATTGGATATTGAAAGAGGAATAATTAATTATTTTACAAATATAAAATTTATTATTCAATTGATAAATGTCATATCACACTTAGGATAGGATACAAATTGAAATAATTATTTAGTTGAAATATTTTTAAAAATTATTTTTAATTAAAATTTTGTAAATTTGTAAAATTTTAAAAATAAAAAAATAAAAAAATTATTTTTAATTTTTTTTATTTAAGTTGGACTCAACCTTTATTTAAAACAAGTTCTCCATATTTCTCTTTCGATTAATACATATTTAAACGAAAGTTGTAAACATGTATATCTCTCATTTATTTTCCTATCTCATCTTCTTTCGTCATATTTTTATTTTTTTTTCTTTTCTTAATTGTTCACTCAAACTCAATATGTTATACATATTTTTTTTAATTACTAACTCTTTTGAGGTAGGTGTTTGTTGAAATATGTTCTTCATTAATCTATATATTATATGCAATTTTTGTTCCCATTATATATTTGGGAGATATTCTCCTCTCACCACATTAAACAATTTAGGTTTTATTTGAAATTGTAGTGTTTTTATTATATTTTTAAAATAAATTAAAAAATATTTATAAATACCTATTTTTTCATTCATATTTAATATTTACCATTCTCATCTCACAATAGATATGACTTTAAAGTTATCACAGTTTAATACCAAGTGAAATATTAAGGATACAGTTTAATACCAAGTGAAATATTAAATCCTTGCACTTGAGAGCAAAAAGGTGAGTACCTAGCACCTAGTTAACGAGTGTTCAGTTTATATTTAGTGTTAAAAAAGTCATTGAAGGATTTAAATCCTTAACCTATAAGGCAAGAAGATGAACACCAACAACTGGCTAATGAATGATCACTCTATATGCAGTGTTTAAAAAAGTCTAAGAAGAAAGAAAGAAAAAACTTTTATCTAATTTATTTGTTGATTATTGTAAGTAAAGACAATATTAGGTTTGTACTTATATTATTCATAATTTAAGTTTAGTTTGCTCCACAAAAATATATCAAAATATCTGATTGATTTTTTTTTTTTTTTTTTGGTTACCTTGGTTTTTTATTTTAATTGACATTGTTAGAGCCTTAAGAAAAATTTTATGTAAAAAAAAAAGTATTGTGATACATACAAAATCATATTTATGCAAACTGATGTTGTAAATCTATATTAACTGATGTGATAATATTATATTATTATTACATGTCTTATATATTTACAAAAGTAATGTAGCATTTTTTTTTTACTTCAATTTAAATTAGGTATTGTTCATTTTCTTTTTCTTTTTTAGTCTAAACTTGAATTTTACAAAATTTATATAAATGAATCGCATATTATTTTTAACATCTTAATATAAGTATTAAGTAGTTTATTTTTCAAAACAAAATATCTTAAAATTAACTTTTTGACACATATATCCTCTAATCATATAGGCAAATATCAACTATGAATCAATCATTTTGATGATATGAAGATCAATGAAAAATTAAATTAAAAAATATATAATGTGTTATAACATTATTTTAAGTATGTAAAGTTAATATATATATATATATATATATATTGCTATAGTTAAAACCTTAAATAAATAACAATAAATCAATCAAAACTTTAAAAGAGTTGATTTACAATTTGATTATGTAATTATTGCATGAATACTTGAGAATAGGGTTTAAATTTTATACCTTAGGTGAGAATTGAGATGATAATAAAAGATTGTTTCTTTACAACATCGGGTAGGAAAAGGAGAGGGTTTAAATTTTAATACATTAGGTGAGAATTGAGAAGATAATATAAAAGTGTTTCTATGCAATAATTAGATGAAAAAAAAAAGTTTAAATTTTAATAAATTAGGTGAGAATTAGGAGAGAATTGAGAATATAATTGAAAAGTGTTTATGCAACAGCTAGATGAAAAATAAGTAAAATATAATTTATTTTATACGTTACCAAATAAATTAATATAATAAGGATATTATTGAAATTCAGACTTTACAAAAACATGCTCTTAGTTTGAAATTTGAATAGAGCTGAAATCAAAGTTTGAAATATCTTTTTTTTTTTAATCTAAAATTTGAATATAAGTATTAAATTGTTTGTTTTTTTTGAAATATAAAATATTTAAAATTAATAGTTTTTGTACCCTTATTTTAAATGTTAAATAACTAATAAACATTTTGAAAAAATATAAATAAAATAAAGGAATAAAAATTATGTTAATTTAAATATGTTAATTTAAATTTTGTTATAATTAATATTATATGATATATAATTTATTAGACAACCTTGATAAATCTAAATTAGAATAAAGTAAAATATTAAAAAATAATAATCATGTTATTTTAAAATATCAAATACTTAAGTTATACAATTTATCGTTATAATATATAGTTCACAATAAAGAAATAAATAAAAATCTTTAGATAACCAAATGATTATAAAACTATATAAATGCACAAAAATTTAACAATAGTATTTTAATAATAATATTATAGTTCACAAAAATTCATGTATGAATTCGAAGAAAGTTAAAAAAAATGCATATCTTTGAAAACAAAATGACAGGTTTTATATGTAAGTAATGATGTAAACAACGTAATTGGGTAAATATACTTTTTAGAAAAGATTTGATTAAAATGTTCAAATTTTTTAGATTCAGCTAAAAAGTAAATAAATAAATAAACAAAAATTACTTTTATTTCTTAAAGTAAAAGCTTCTAAAAAAAGTCTCATTGAATTAAAAAAAAAATATATATATATATAGTTAGTTACTTAAAATAGCTAAATTCAACCAATTAATCTTTAAAAAAATAGTCTCTAAATCATTACCACGTGTCCTACATTTTCTGTCACATACCGGTAAATCGGTATCATAATAGCATAGAGGTAAGAATATACTACTTCTATAAGTCTCAAATAAAAATTTGTACATATGACCTGTAATGCAGAGAATTACCAATTATATGCATGAACTCACACAAATACTAAGGGGTTCCATGCCTATCAACACAATTCCAGACATAAACCAGAATACTCACAAATAAAATAGTATATACGCAAATATCAATATGCATATAAATATACAGAAGACACACTCATAATGTGTATATATAATTAGGCGTCATGCCCAATGTACAAAACAGACAACATTAACTCCTAAGTGATTGCACGGAGAATTTAGAATCTCAATACTGTTCACAAATATTTCACAGAATCTTCACCTAGAAGAAAGACCTGCACTTGTGGGAAACTGTGGTGGGGTGAATTTTGGAAAAAACTCAGTGAGCGAATACTGAAATGAAAATTTTAAATAAATTCAGTTTCAACATAAAACATGTTTAAACTTACAATCAATTTTAAATATAAATTATATTAACGGAACATCCACTACATAATACAATAATTCCCAGAATTAAAATTTTTAATAGTCAAATAAAAACATAATAATATGCAGTGATGTGTATAGATTTCGGGTCAGATATCAGACCACCCTTCGTCTCCTATTTCTCACATGTACAGGTATCTTCACATAATACAAATCAGAATGTGCTTTCAAAGCACATAAACTCCCCTCTTTATGTTTTCTGGTTAGGGTTAAATAAAAATTAAAGTAATGGCTAGTATATTGTCATAAATAGAGAAAACATAAATAAAATACAATTCAAAACATAATAGCCTCATCCTGGCCTCAAAACAATATCTCAACAACTCCTACTTAACAATATGCAAATATAACTCAAAGCAGATCTCATTTTCTATATAAAACAGAATGTAAATCAATTTATATATAAACTATTCTTTATTTTGGAAAATATTATGTTTTATAAAAAAATTAAAAGAATGAAAAACATGTAAAAATTCACTCACAAGTGTCTTAAAAAATGAAACAGAAGCTCGATCACTGGGGGTTGGATGGTCGTTCCCTCGACATATCTATAACACATTTATATTAATTATTAACATAATAATTGAAATATACATACTTAAAATTTAACTACGTCATTGATGTATATTAAGGTTTTCTTCCCTTTTTGAATTATATTTTCTTTTACAATCTGAATCTACCAATTAATAATCGAAGTGTCGATTATATTTAATTTACTAGTACTAACTAATTCCGTACGTTAACACATTATTTCGAAATTTAAATTGAACGCAACGATACTGTTACTATTTATATTTTCTGACAAAATTTAATTTCACATAATCTAACAACTAATCGGTTTAATCCTAGCCTAACAAATATAATTTACAAAAATTGTCTGGGATAAATAGTAATTCCGTCATAAACAGTATTTTCCGGCATGAACAGTATTTTTCGGCATGAACATTATTTTTTTGTATGAACAGTACCCCCATGATGAATAATAAATTATCGAAAAATGCATAAATACGACAAAAAAGAAGGTAGGAATCATACTAAAGGGTCAATTTAACCCTAAGACGTTCGAATTATAAGTAATTTAAAAAATCTCTAATTTGTGAATAGTAATACTATTCTCCTCCCAGCTCAATCGTTAATCAAATCGTTCAAACAAAACTCTTAGAGTGTAGTTCGTGTCGTTTATGTGTGATTTGTAGTAAGAAATGAAAGTTTAATCACTTAGAATTTGAGTAATTTGAAGGAAATTAAAAAAAATTAAAAACCAAGCAAAATGAGGTTCTAGAAAACAAAATGAGAGTAGAATGCACTGTACGGTTCTCGGCCAGCTTTAATTGAGATTATAATTTGTAAAAATTACACATTTACCCTTGAGAAATTAAAAAGAGCTTAAATTAAAAAATAGTAAATATGTCATTAAAATTTTTCATATACATATACTATGTTCTATGCTTTGATTCTCTCTCATCGAATCTCGGATTTGACTCAAATTTGATTCATATCGATGATTATTGAGTCCTCTTTCTGTAAAAACAAATCGTTTATCAATCAAAATTTTTAATCAATGCTAATTTTCGTTTGAAGGTCAGGTGCGTAAATAGAGTTTTAAGAAATTTTTCTAAACTTAATAAATTGTTATCAAATCACTCCCAATAGCTAATTAAGCATTAATACAATGTTGTTAGCTCGGTTTTAACACTTTGATATAAATTTATAAAATGACCAAATTACCCATGATATGTAAAATGATTAAAATGTCCTTAGTTTAAATTTTGGGGTATTATATTTTCATTGGAGTAAATTAAAATTTACAAGGATAAAAGAAAATAAATTATATAATAAATGCGTCAATAATATAATTTTTTCATGTCAATTTGTAAAAATAAAGTTTGTATAAAAAAATCATAATAAATGTAATAAAAATAATAATGCATTTAACTTCTAATTATATTTTAATTTTAATTTTTAATTGTCCAATTCATATGTTTTAGAGGTTTAGGAATACGGCCAAACATAGTATTATAAATTTTTAAAATTTAAATTTATTTGAAATATTATATAAAAGAAGTTTTTAAATATTGAAAATTTTTAAAATACAATTTAATTTTAAAATTTTAAAAATATTTTACCTTGCACAGTACTGCAGACGGCATGAGTTTGGGAGTATCTTGAACAAATGGCTTTTGCACCATTACCTTTGAGAGCAATTTTCTAACAAAGCTTTATTTATTTAAAAAAGATATTTTATTATGTAATTAAAAGAAATTTTTTAATATTAATAAAAAATCAAAACAAAATTTTCAAAAATATTACGTGATTTATATAAGGAAAATATATATTTTATTAAAAAAATATTACATTTATGCTCTTTTAAATTTTTAAAAATTTGGTTAAATAATAAGCGTTTAGATTATCTCTAAATTCAAAAATAAAAAACTATTAAGTGAATTTAATATTAGTATTTAAAAACAGTCTTAACATATTCTTCACACAAAAAAATGGGTACCAAAGTTCCATTTAAGTGACGTATTTAGGTTTTGTAACCACAACATGAACCATGTGGTCTATTAGCAACAAAATTGATGTAAATGGCCTACGATCCCATTACCAAAATTTTGCAATGACTTGCTCTTAGCTAGACGTTACAAACTATATAACATGTATAATTGAATAGCCAAAAAGTTGCCAACTATAAACTAACAACCTTTTCTTATTCGCCAATCGTATATATATCATATAATATAAATACTCATATGTGTATAAATTTATTCATATAAATTGATACAATAATATAATATTATTGTTGCATATCTTTATTAGAGTAACACAAATTTTTACAGAATTAAAAAATAAATAAATAAATTATTTTAAAAAAATAACATCAATATAATATTACATATTTATTTATGTAATATATCCATCATTTTAAGTTTAAGGGTTTATGTGTATAGCATATTCTTATGTATTATAATAATTTTGAGATAAAAATTTATTACATATACACACGTCAAATAAATATACTTAAAAAATGTTTGAATGTTAATAATCATGTAAGTGTATTACTTTAATTTACTAATTTCTCGTTGTCTATAAATACATGCATGCATATGTATACATATATACATACATACATACATACGTAATAAGTCTCACTCTTGAAATTGAGAACTCCACGCATTTCTCTCATAGGTATAAGCTAGGGTTTTGAGTATCTTCTATGGGACTTCAAAACGCTTTCTTAAATTGCATGAATTGCTTTCTCGCAACATTTTTCTCAAAAAATCTGTTTTCTTATGCATGAACTGTCCACGTAGAAATCCTCCACGTGTATTGAGAGGAAAAAAAAGGGACATAATTTGAAAGCAGAAAAAACATGAAGTTGTTACCCTTTACAGGTTGCTTGCCAACTATTATTTGTCCATGTCCTCAACCTTCCTTAACTGTTCTAAAAACGAAACCCTAACCATTTTTTTATTATTTAATTATTAATTTCCACTTGCTTTGTCAAGAATATACATTTATGCCCTTCTATAATTAAACATGAAATATTTTAATTTTTAGAATATTTTAACCTTTGATGTTCGATGAGAATTTTATGTAAAATCTTATATTTGTAATGTTACATTTAATTTTTATTTGATCGAAAAATTTATGTTGCAAAACTGCGGTGTATTGCTTTAAAATTATATTTTAGAAGATGATCAACGTTGACATCTTTAAAATTTTAATATGTATAAAGATAGAGTTTTCTCTTTGCAAAGGTTTACTGTGTTTTAAAAATGGTGCAATTCGGTCTTGAATTATTCTAAATTGTATTAAAATTAGAGTTGATTAAAGCAATTCAATATTAAATTGCTCTGACTTCGTATTTAAAAAGTGTAGACTTCCGTGCCTAACTATTATTGTACAAAGATAATCATGCTCTGTTAAATATGTGAAGTGATTGCCTTTGGTGACAGAATTGTAAAAAGCGGATAAGACAATGCTTGCGACAATAATAACGAAATACATGCATGCTTGCTAGCAAACTGTTGGAGACACGAAACAGCTAGGAAACAATTGATTGATTCATATGGTTGACAAATTAGGACAGTATTGATAAATCACTAAATTGTTTAATTAGGGTTAGGCTGTATAATTACTTATATGTACGTAAATAACTCGAGATTATGCATATAATAAACAAAGGCTTCTTTAAATTGTTTGAATTAATGGGCTGTGTAACTCCATGCCTAAATATTAGTAAACCTAGATGGAGGGCAATAGTAAAAAAAAAAAAAAAAAAAAACAGCTGATAAAGGATATTTTAGTCATTTCAAGCTTGATAGGAATATTCGAGCCTCCTAGATGCATGAACTGACTAGGTTTTGGAGGTGGAAAGCTTACAAAATCATGCAACAATATAACGACAAAGTTATTGAATGAAGAAGGCCAGACAAAATCAAGGAAATCAACTAGCCTACCAGATATCTGCAATAAAGTTCCTCAAGAGAGGAAGATTTCCTCAGCAAATTTAGCCTTAAAGCTTGCTTCCTAATGCTAGCTAACAATTTGGATAAGTAAAAATCTCTCTCTCTCATCTCTTTCTTTCTCTTTTCTCCCTTTCATCATATTAGGATTATCGATAACCGATAGCGTCGAGTACAATTCTTAAAAAGCCCTTTTACAGGATTAAATTTTGTGTATATATAAAGCAAATATCATTCATCAACTGACAAACTTAGGAGGTTGCATAATTATTCTTATTCTTCCTTATAAGATTTAATTATTAGTTCATTTGTTATATGTAGCTAGCCCAAGATCTTTGAGTTTGTTCTTGTAAAATTATAAGAACTCATCAAGATGTGGGCAAAACTTAGAGCTGCTGCAAATCCCAGAAAAGGTATATTATATAATCTTATTTATATAGCTTAAGCTAGCTTATTTTTCATATTTTCTAAGAAAAAAAAAATGATATATAATATTTACTTTTGTCTTTCAGATGAGAAGAAATTGAAGGACGCACGTAAAAGCTTGAACATTAACGAGGAGTATCTCAGTGCGTTAAGAACCAAATCTTATGCTGAATTCTTCTCCAAAGCTCAGTTATTCGTCAGCGAATTATCGTCTTCTCCATCTTACTGCCCTGAAAAATTCTCTGAAATTCTTCTTGAACCTGATCAAGAAACTATACCGAGTATTCTTGAATCAGCTATTCTTTCTAAGGTACCTGAACTTAAAGGCCTTATGCTTAATTACTTTGAAATCAGTGCAGAGGCATCAAGTATTTGCGGACAACTCCTCAAAAATATTACTCGCATTCAATATGAGTCCAAGTTTATTCAACAAACCCTAGATACAATTGATGAATATCATTCTCTTGAGAAAGTTAAACTGACAATATCGAAGCTGAATTCGTTCGTTATTTTGAATAACCCGTTTTCTGATCCGAACAAGATTGATTTCAAGCTTATTCATGAAAAGTATTCATCAGTGTTGCATCGTTTGAAATCAAAGAGAAAAAAGGTGGCAAGGAAAATTAAGATTATTAAGTATATGCATAAGGCAACTGCGATTTGCATAACAGCAGCTTGTAGCTTGATTGCTATAACTGCAGTTGTGTTAGCAGCACATACCCTTACTGCAATACTTATGGGACCAATGATTTTTAGCTTCCCAACAAAGTGCTTAAAGAAAAAGCTCTTCAGCTTCAAATTCTTGAGAAGTGGATTCCTGAGAAAAGTTAGGGAACAGCTTGATATGGCAGCCAAGGGAACATACATTTTGAACAGAGATTTTGACACAATGGGAAGACTTGTTGCTAGGCTGCATGATGAAGTTGAACACAACAAGGCAATGATAAAATTCTGTTTGGATAGAAGAGAAAATAAATTTTCTCTGCAGGTAATGGAAGAGATAAAGAAAAATAATGTTGGGTTTCAAAAGCAAGTAGAAGAGCTTGAAGAACATGTGTATTTGTGTCTTGTTAGTATTAACAGGGCAAGAACTCTAGTGATTAAGGAAACGATGACAACTTCTTGTATTGAAGAATTAAGGTAGTAATTAATTATATATACAAACAATGTTGTACAGCGTAATTATTATTATTATTATTATTATTATTTTGTAAATTATAAATTTAATATTTTTAGTTTTAAAGATTTTTTTTGTTTTAAATAATTAAAATATGTTTGAGACCTATGACCTTATACTATAGACTGATACATTATCTAGTCTTATCCATACGATCGTTATTTTGTCATGTTATAGTAATTAGTTTTACCTTTTTTTAAAGTATTCTTTAGAATTTTTAATTATAATTACTTAGCATATTTATTATTATTTTATTTTAAATTAGTTTATTTATTTAAAATTTAAAAAAATCGTATATATATATATATATTATTTTTTATTATTTTAGTTAATATTAAAAAATATTTAAATTATATATATTTTTTAGTTTATATTTGATTGAGTCGGATTGACTAAAATTGTGAATTTTTTCATTGGATTGGATCAAATTTCATTATTTATTGTATTAATCAGATTAAAATATATATATATATATATATAATTGGAAGTGATGGATCCGATACGAATTTGGTCAAATCCACTTAATTCGATCCTCTAAACACCCTTTAGTTTTAATGTGTTATATTTTAGTCTTTAAAGAGCTAGCCTAATTGATTTAACTTCTTGTTGCGATGGACTTTGTAATATTATAGTTGTGGTTATTGTATACTTTTTTTTTAATTATTATTGAAAATAAAATAAAATAAAAATTAGAAAACTATTATACTATGCTTTATAAGTATTGAGGAGTAACCTCGAACTAAATTGATTAATTTTGAGTTAAATAATTTTAACAAGATTTGAGATATTTAACAAGCCCAATTAAGTCCAAACTCACTAAAAATGGGCTGGGCTCTACGTAGGTTTGGGGCTTATAGGCCCAATTAGTTCTTGCAGATAAATAATTAAGGTAGTTTATATAACAAAACAAAATATTATAATAATAATAATAATTTTGACATTAGTCCCAATCCCATCAGAATATATCATATACACTCTTAAAGTTTTAAAAAATGTCATATACACAGGCAAACCAAATTAAATTTCGCATGCACCTAATAAGTAAGTAAGGAGGAATAATTATGATTATACTCTTAAAAATTAGAATACATTTTAATTTATATAAATTTTAATATTACACATATTCTCTAAATTTAAAAAACACAGAAAATTTGTTTGACCCAAATAGATTATTATTTTTAATAAAAAATATTATATAATTATATGTTTTATTCTAATTAATTGTTATGTGTTTTAAAATAATTTTATTTCATATACATAATTAATTTTTTAATTTTCAAAATAAAATAATAATACTTTTATTTTAATTAATGGTTATATGTTGTAAAATTGTTTTAGTGAATGATTTATTTAGTTTTTAAAATTTAAAATTTAAAATAATACTTTATTGACTAATTATTATAGGTTATCAAATGAACTTATATTTCATAGGTCTATTTAGTTTTTTAAATTTTAAGTGTTTGATTGGTATTACTTTTTCAACTGAATTTTTGCAAATAAATTTTCCACTAATAATTTTTATAAGTAGAGTTTTTAATAATTTTTTTTATTGTTTGATGGTCAACAATCTTTTTTTTTTGTTAAGATTATGTTGTTAGAAGAATGAAGTAAATTTGTAAAAATAAAATAAGAATATTTTAGACAATTTAATGCTTTCAAAAAAACTCGAAAAACTGTATTTTTAAAAGTTATTTGAAATTTTTTCAATAGTAGTCAAATATATATTTTTTAATTATGGAGACTTTTTTCTCCAATTACAATAAAAAAAACACAAATATATAATTATATATATATATTGACATTAAAATATCTCTCTTTGCCCATAGATTAGTTGTTTTTAATTGAATACACATAAAAATAAGTGTCATTTTATTTCGAACACTTATTATAAGTTATAAAATAAATTTATTTCATGAATTTATTTAATTTTTAATTTTATTGACAATAATTATAATAATTTTGAGTTAAAATATTTTTTTCTGTATTTTTTAAAATTTAGGAATTATGTGTAATGTTCTCAAATTATATAAATTAAAATATATTTACACTAATTTTTAGGTTGTGATTATAATTATTCCTCTTAATTAGTTAAGTGCACACTAAGATTTGAGGCTATACCACATTTTTAAAACATTAAAAACATATATGACACGTTTTAATAATGTCTGAACCAATATTAAAATGAGTCACACTTTAAGAGAAAAATAAAATTACCCACTAAATTTGAAGTTTTATTAGATACCTCCCTTGAATTTTGTAGCATCTTTACTATGAGATTTTTTTTTTTTTTTTGTGAAAAGATACATTTTATTTTTCCTCTACATTTATTTAATCATGAGTTGACTAATTAAAAAACTAAAATACCCTTAATTTATTTATTCTATGTAAACTATAAATAAATTATAATTTTACTTAAAAAGAATAAATAAATTACAAGTATTTTAATATTTTTTTTAGGTAGATAACTCACAGTTAATGAAATATAGATGAGAAGTGAATATATTTTTCTATAACACTTTTTACAAAGTAAGATTATTACAAATTTTAGGAGAAGTATATGATAAAATTTCCACTAAATTATGACATAAAATAATATTTTTTTACCTTTTAATTTTCATTGTGGTCTATGCAAAGAAAAACATGTAGCATGTGCTTCAAATAATTAAGGGCCAGTTTGGTATTATTTTTAAATTGGTGTTTTTAAAAAACGAAAATAAAAATGGTATTTTCAAATATTGTATTTCGGATATGAGAACACGTTTGGTATTATATTCTGAAATTGTATTATGAAAATGAAAATAGTAAACACATGTTTGATAGCTATAATTGAAAATGATAAAAATGGTGAATATGCATTTGGTAAAATATTTTTTTAAAATAGATTTATTAAATTTAATTCTCAAAAAATAATAATATGATTATTTTTTTTTACAATGTACAAAAATTATATAAATTTAATATTCTTAAAAAAAATAAAACTCCTTGAGTTCGTAAATTTAATTAATAAATTTAATATACAATGTTATTAAAAAGTTTCTTACCTTCAATATATGATGGTTGTTAATACAAGATTATAACAAAGAATTTGAGAAAAAAATATATTTTTATATAGTATTTTACCAGGTTAGCAAATCTAACATAATTCATTATTTTTGGAACATACATGCAGATAAAGTATCATGGCCCGACCCTAAGGTTTACCGGTGACAATTACCACATGCCTCATGATACACTTTCTATACTTAGAATATATTATAAGAGCTTGTAAGGCTAATATGTAATTTATAAACTCTTGAAAATAATTTATTAATAAACCTTCTCATCCATGAGATTATCAAAGAATTGATTTATGTGATCAATTCATCCACAACAAGTATCAATTATTTTAAATAATTTTATATAAATTATTTTACAGTTGGGTTGAACAAAATATAAATGTTTACATCATCTTTTAATTTACAAAAATATTACAAGAATTTATTTATATTTATTCAATGGGACATTTACACATGTGAGTCAAGTAAATAATCTACCCGAAGTGTTGTAGGCTCTCTATTGCTACCCCAAACTCTACGAGTACTAATGCTCTTAACCTAAAATCTGTAATTGTGAGTGATGAGTATACAACTATACTCAATGAGTAAATATATACATACATAGATATATATACATGTACACACATTTCCAAGATCTCAGATTTTATGATTTTTCATTTATTACCATGCTCAATATATATATATATATATATA
>JAXCLQ010000002.1:12798858-12812963 GCA_035584115.1 Cedrela odorata
GTCTCGATCAGCGTGATTTGCGCGTCGAGGAGAGTGGCGTCCGTCGTGTTGTAAACGTTGCGTAGAATTCCGTCCACCGTCATTGCGTCAGATAGTATTTGCTCTTGATGTTGCTCTAACTGTTGTTGTTGTTAAGGTTTTGTTGTAGCAGTAGAAGAAGAAGATCGTCGGGAGAGATCCGAATTTCTCGTGTTTGAAGATTTCATGACTTTAGAGGACGCCATTTCAGGGTTCCACCTCAGAGGTTCCCTCTAGAATTTTTCTTTTTCAATTTTATTT
Organism: Cedrela odorata; assembly: GCA_035584115.1. Classification (NCBI taxonomy): domain Eukaryota; kingdom Viridiplantae; phylum Streptophyta; class Magnoliopsida; order Sapindales; family Meliaceae; genus Cedrela; species Cedrela odorata. The sequence goes on from JAXCLQ010000002.1 coordinate 12,799,138, forward strand.
TATGGAAAAATAAAAAGCAAATTAGGGTTTGGGAATTTGGAAAATTTTTGTTTTGATTTTTGATTTTGGGATTGGTTTGTTATTCTGTTGGGGATCAGGGAGAATTGACTGTTGAGTGAGAGAAAAGAGCGCCTGGGTTTCGACGTCAGAAGTGGGGAGCATAAGAAAGGGAATGTGAAGGTCACGGACAACCGTGGTGGCCGTAACAAGAAATTGAGAGAATCCGGCCGTCGATTGATTGATCTAAGAGAGTATGGACAGACGGAACGTGAATTTTAGGTGAACCCAGTGTACCAACTGGAAGAGGTATCAATTTCGAATTCGAAACGATTATTCAATACAAATTCGGCGTAATTAAATGAATTTGAATTTAAAAAAATAATTCAGATTTTAAAAAATTGATACGAATAATAATCGTATTGTATTCGTGTCGAATCTAAAATAATCGTGTCGTATTCGTGTTTAATCCATCTAATTCGTTTATTCATTTACGACACAATCAAAATAACATTATTTTGATTCAGACTAAACTACGTTATTTTAGTTTTATTTGATATATAAATTTATGAAATCAATCATATTTAGGTTTTTCTTTTAGCCAGCTTTGATTTCTGTCCGTCTCTTATTCCTGTATATCTCTATTCTCTGCATGTAGAATGCAATCATTCTGTTGGTTCTTATTGGTAAACCAGTTATTTCTATTTTCATGGTTAAAACCTATGTCTTTGGAAAATGAAGAAAAATAGTAGATAAAAGTGTTTGTACATTTGTGGAGAAGAAGAAGCGAATCGAATCTAGAGAGAATGAGAGATAAGTGTTAACGTGTAAAGCAAAGCAAATAAAGGGACTTTTTTTATGAGTTTTGAAAGTTTTCTTGATAATAGTTATGGTGGTGGAAGTGCAAGAATCATCGCTGATATTTCATATAGTAGCAATATGCTTGCCACTACACTTGCTCAGCCCCGCCTCATTACTCCTTCTCTCACCAAGTCCATGTTCAACTCTCCGGGCCTTTCTCTTGTCCTTGTATATACTCTCTCTCCAACTTTTTGTAATCGTTTTTTTTTTGTGATTTTAACGATTGCAACTGATCTGAGTTGTTTGTTTTCTTGATGATTTTTCAGCAACAAACAAGTATAGATAATCAGGGTAATATGCCGAGAATGGGTGAAAATTTTGAGTCTGTTGTTGGTAGGAGAAAAGAAGAAGAACATGAAAGTAGATCTGGAAGTGATAACGAGGATGGGGCATCTGGTGATGATCAAGACGCTGCTGACAACCCTCCGGAAAGAAGAGATACCACCGACACACTCCTTAGCAAATCCAGGAACTTGAAGCGTATGATAATGTGATCTTTGAAAAAAAATCGTTTATTTATAGCATTAGCTACACAGTGAAGCAATCTTGAATGGATTTTCTTATGTGAATTTTGTTTTATTTTGTTCGTCTTGCTTTGGTCTGTTCAAGTAGTGTCCTCATCCTGATGAGAAACAAAGACTAAAGCTTAGCAAAAGGCTTTACTTGGAAACTAGGCAAGTCAAGTTCTAGTTTCAAAACCGTCGTACCCAAATGAAGGTAACAAATAAGAACCTTGGTTTTCTTTTTTTCTTTGTTTTTTCATGGTGGGTTTGGTTTATCTAGTGACTTTAAAATTTGATGATAATATACGCCAGACTCAATTGGAATGACACGAGAACTCATTGCTTAGACAAGAGAACGACATGCTTCGAGCTGAAAACTTATCCATTAGAAATGCAATGAGAAACCAAATTTGCAGCAATGGTGGGGAACCTGCAACAATTGGTGACATTTCTCTTGAATAGCAGCACTTGAAGATTGAGAATGCCCTTTTAAAGGATGAATTACATCGAGTTTGCGCCCTTGCAAGAAAGTTTTTAGGGCGGCCCATTTCTTCACTTGCTACTTCAATGGCTCCTCCAATGCCAAACTGAAGTTTAGAACTTGGAGTTGGTAACAATGGTTTCGATGGTTTAAACACCCTGGGGAACCTTTAAATTTTGATGTATATTATCATTTTAACGTGGAGTTTTGATGTTTGTTTTATTTATTGAAATTTCGTACGAACAGTGATACTAACCTAATTTGTTTGTTTATTTAATTATTTAATTATTATTTATTTATTGTTTATGAAAGATGAATATGATGTGAATTGAAATTTGATTTTTATTTATTTATAAGATAAATTTAATTTGTATGTTTGATGATACTAAATTATTAATATTTTAATTATTATTTTTATTATAATTTAATCGTGTATAAATGAATTGTATTAAACGAATAATCGTGTCTTAACAAATAAATAGATATAAACGAATAAACGAATTTAAACAAATAATCGTGTTGTAACGAATCGTATTTAAATAAACGAATCGTATTCGAATTTAAGTTTTTTATACAAATAATATACGAATTGTATTCGTATTAAATCAAATAATAAACGAATCGTATTCGTATCAATACAAATATAATTCATTTTTTTGAACTGACACCTCTAACCAATTGGTATGATTTTATTTTTTCATTATTCTAATTTTACCATAATGGTTAGAGCCCTATAGGTACCGTGTCAGATACTGATTGGTCTGCGATTACTGCAACGTCCTTTCTGTAGTACCTAGCCGTCTCCTTGGATCCTAAATGGGCTGTATTCGGCAAAGTAGTTGACCTTCGGTCCATTAATATTTTGGTCTGTCCTTGTACAATTCTCAGCAAATCATACGAAGATAAATCATATTTCTATATAACCCGCAACCGTTTTATCGTTACACCTGCATTATTTGGGTTTACTTATAAACAATTACTTCCGTTTTAAATCAAAATACTACATTTATTTTTAAGAAGAACTTTTATATAAATTAATACGATAAAATTATATTATTATCAAATATCTAAAATATTTTATAATAATTATGAATTAAATATCACCATTAAAAACTTATGCTATAAATTCGCATTTTAACAGTAGGCATCAAATTCTCTCTAATTAAATAATAATGTGGAGTAACTTTGACTTGATAATAATTTAAAATTTTAGATTGCGTCGTAAATGAATTGAATTATTTAATATCGATTCAGTATATTCTTCACAAAAATATTAAAAATTGATTCGAGTAGATCCTCATATAAAATATAAGTAAACAAGGGTACTAAAGTCCCATTTAAGTGATGTATTTAGCTTTTGTAGCCACAACATGAACCCTGTGGTTTACTAGCTACAAAATTGATGCAAACTAGCTTAAAACCCTTTTACCAAATATTTGGCAATGATTTTCATCTTGCTTTGTTAAGAATGTACATTTATGCCCTTCTATAATTGAACATGAAAATTTTTAATTTTTCAAACTTTTTTACCTTTGTAGTTCAGTGAGAATTGTATGTAAAATGTTCTATTTGTAACATTCAATTAGTTTTTTGTTTACAAGATAAATTGATAGTAACAAATGGTATAAGAGTCAAATATCTTTTTTTCACGTAATCAACTCTTTAAATATATTAGAGCGAATTCACATAGTTTTTAATTTTTTTTCTCTTTTATCAAAAATATGAATTTGCATCAATAAATTGTTGTATTGTTGTAAAACTACGAGCGTATTGCTTTAAATCTGTAATTTATAAAATGAAAAATATCATGTATTTTGTAAAATATCTAAAGCCGTTGCCCTTAGTGATAGAATTGTAAAAAGCAGAAAAGACAATGCTAACAGCAATAATAACGAAATCCATACATGCTATGCCAGCCAACAATTGGAAACACGAAAGAGAAAATAATATTTGAGTGATATGATTGACAAATTAGGACAACGAAAGATCACTAAATTGTTTAATTACAGTTAAGCAATATAACTGCTTATACATTATAAATAACTCGATATTATACATATAATAAACACCTTTAAATTTGTTGATGAATAATTAAAGTTATGAATTAATGGGGGTGTGTAACCCTAGACGGAGGGTAATAGAGTTGAAATAACGAATATAAAAGGTATTTTAGTAATTTAAAACTTGATACTGCTGTAGAAGAATATTTGATCCTCTAAGATATACATACACTTTTCTAGGTTTTGGAGGTGCAAAGCTTACGAAGTTATATGAATGAAGAAGGCCGAGACAAAATTAAGGAGTTCAGCTAGCCTACCAGATATCTGCAATAAAGTTCCTCAAGAGAGGAAGATTTCCTCAGCAAATTTAGCCTTAAAGCTTGCTTCCTATTGCTAGCTAACAATTTGGATAAGTAAAAATCTCTCTCTTTGATCGGATTAGGGTTATCGATAACCGATAGCGTCAAATACAATTCTTTAAAAGCTCTTTCAAAGGATTAAATTTTGTACATATATAAAGCAAATATCAATTCGCAACTGCCAAACTTAGGAAGTTGCATTTTTATTAGTTCTTATTCTTCCTTGTAGGATTTAGTTCTTATTCTTCCTTATAGGATTTAATTCTTAATTCTTATAAGGAAATTCCTCACCGAAACTGAGAATTCTTTGGTTTTAATTCATTTCCTAGCTGCCTCAATATGTGGGCAAAACTTAGAGCCTCAAATCCCAGAAAATTTATGCTATATAATCTTATATATAGCTTCAGCTAGAGCTTAATTTTCATATTTGCTACGAAAGAAAAAATTTACATAATATTTACTGTTGTCTTTCAGTTGAGAAGGAATTGAGAGATGCACGTAAAAGCTTGAATGTTGACGAAGAGTATCTCAGAGAGTTAAGAACCAAATCGTATGCTGAATTCTTCTCCAAAGCTCAGTTATTCGTCAATGAATTATACTCTTCTCCCTCTTACTGCCATGAAAAATTCTCTGAAATTCTCCTTGAACCGAATCAAGAAACTATACCAACTATTCTTTGTTAAAAATAACATTATCACGTCAACTTTCATCTTAAACAACATTTATTGATACGCCAGCCTAATTTAAACCTTCAATGGCTAGTTTGACATTAGTCAAATTTAAACCTCTAACAACTATATTTTATTTAATGAATTATTAAATTGCAATTTAATGAGTTCTTAAACAACTATATTCTTCATCTATAAATACCCATATAATTTGTATCTTCAAATATATACAATTATAGCTTCTCTCTTGTTATTCTTAAATTTCAAATATGTAATTATAAGTGTTCTTACAATTCTTATACTACTTTGTTAGTTTCTTACATAGCATTGAGCATATTTGATTCTACATATTTTGATTATTCTTATCTTCCATTTCTTACTATTATGGAAGCATTCTCATCTCAGAAACTGACCACATTCAATTTTAATGACTCAAATTACCTACTTTGGTCTAGAACAGCCAAAAATGGATTGTATGTTAGAGGCAAATGGGGTTATGTGAGCGGCACAACAAAGTAACTGAAAGAAGATGATGCTGGTTTGGAAAATTGTTCTAAGAAAACAAGTTGGTTCTAACTTGGCTTCAATCGAGTTTTCAATTAACTTCGCATACTTGTTTGTAGAAATTGCAAAAAAAACTTTGGGATAATCTTCAAAGAGTTTATGGTAATGTTTCTAACATTTGTCGTATTTATGAGATTTAAGAAAATTATTGCAAATCTTAATCAAGACGAGAAGAGTTTTGTCAAATATCTCGGCATTACGTGGTTGCTGTGGTCAGAGCTAAATATCTCGAGGCCTCTTATGGACGATCCTAGAATTATTGTAGTAACACAAGATCAAGATGAATCTTTTAGTCTACTTACGGGACTTGACTCTTCTTTTTCTCAATTAATTCATCACATTCTTAGAATGAACACCATGCTTACATTTAATGATATTTGCATAATTATCTAAAAGGAAGAAAATTCCTTCTGTCTTATGGGAAATCAAGTGGAAAAATCCCTCATGGTACGAAAAGAAGAAAACTTCAGTCGTCTTAAAGAAAAATAGGTTGACGAGTCTTTTATAGCTATCGGAATTTATGAAAATGCTCACATTGCAAAAAACAATAAAAATATGAAGTGTGAACATTGCAAAAGGACCAATCATTCCAAGGATAAATGTTGGGTTCTTCATCCTCACCTTTGCCCAACGAAATTCAAAACTAATGAAAAATCGACCAGAAATGAACAAAATACCTACGTTGTTTCCACAAACGAACTGGATTTCACATCGAACTCAAATCCCTACTTCATAAGTATGGCATCAATAATGATTTTAGTAACTCTATTTAATCTTACTCTTCTATTTTTTAGAAACATAATGACCTATGGATTATTAATTCAGATGCTACTGATCATATGATAAAAAATCAAAATTTGTTGAAAAAAATAAACGAATTCAAAGGTAATGTCAAAGTAGTCAACAGTAATGATGTTCTTATTAAAGGGATGGAAAATTTTAAATTGTTTAACCATGAGTCTAAAGCATTATATCTTTCTAATTTCTCATCCAAGTTGCTTTCGGTTAGAAAGGCTACTAATGACCTTAATTACTCTGTTACATTTAACCCTAACTCAGTTATATTTCAGGATATTACAACTGGAAAGAAAATTGGTGAAGAAAGAGTTAGCAATGGGTTGTTCCCTCTAAACTCTCCTATTCATGCTTTAAAGTCTAATGTTTGCAATGAATCATACTATGACATGCTAAATTAGGTTATCCTGCGGAACAAGCTTCTAAAATTTTATTACCTAGTCTTAATCATAATATTGAAAAATGTGAAGCTTGTATTTAAAAAAAATAATTGAGATCTCAATTTCAAAATTCAGACACTAAGTATGACAATTGTTTTGACTTAATTAACTCTGATATTTGGACATCGTCATGTTTAACAAGAAATAATTTAAAATATTTTGTTACATTTATCGATCAAAAATCAAAATTTACCTGGTTGTATTTACTTGCTTCAAAAGGTGAAGTTTTCAACACCTTTCAAAATTTTTATGCTCACGTTACTAACCAATATAATGCCAAAGTAAAAATTTTGAAAACAGATAATGGCGGAGAATATATGAGCAATGTATTTCAGGAATATCTAAGGAAAAATGGAATCGTACATCAAACGACATATTCGTATACCCCTCAACAAAATGGTATTGCTGAGCGAAAGAATCGACATCTCGTTGAAGTTGCAAGAACCCTGATGTTCCATATGAATATGTCAAAACGCCAATGGAGAGATGCCGTCACCACCATCTGCTACCTCATTAACAAACTCTCAATAAAGGTTCTTATTGGGAGGTTACTACAGGAAGTCCTCACTAACTCAAAACCTTTAATTCATCACCTTAAAATATTTGGTTGTGTTTGTTATGTTTATGTACTAGGTGAACTTAGAAATAAGATTGAACCAAAAGGCTTGAAGTGTGTCTTTATTGGGTATTCTCCAAATCAGAAAAGTTATAAATGTTTTCATCCTCCTTCAAATATGGTATACATTTCTAGAGACATAATATTCATCGAAGACGTACCATTCTACAGAAAAGATCATTTGCCATAAGGAATTGAATATCCAACCAATATACTTACTCCAGTTCTATGTGAACTAAAATTTTCTAAAGCGTAGCATAAACAAGAACAAACGACAATTTGAATAAAAGATGTAGAAGTCTCTCAAATTCAAATGAAAAATGCGAAAGTCTTTCAAAATGAAGAAGAAACTGCTCAACATAGAGAAGATAATGTTAAAAAAATATAACCACAATCTCCAGAACATTAACATCAACCTCTCAGAAGATCAACAAAGATAAGGTACCCTTCAGAATGGGTAAACCGAAAGGTTTATTACAATAATAATGCTATTACTTATCTTATTAAAAGATTTTGTAGCTATAGTCACTTATCTTCTGAGCATTAAGCGTTTATTAACAGTATTGATAAAGGATTTGAATCAAGAACCTATGAAGAGGCCCAAAGAAGCAAGGTATGGCAAAAGGCTATGAATGAAGAAATTCATGCTTTAACAAAAAACGGTACTTGAGAAATAACAAACCTACCTAAGGGTAACAAAGTCGTCGGATGTAGATGGATATATAAGATAAAATATCGAACAAATGGGATTATCGAAAGACAGAAAGCTAGATTTGTGGCTAAGGGATTTACTCAGACATACGACGTCGACTACATTGAAACTTTTGCTCCAGTTACTAAGATGAACTCTATTTGAGTTCTTCTCTCCTTGGCAGTAAATTAAGATTAGAAGTTACACTAGATGGATGTCAAGAATGCATTCCTAGAAGGAGAACTTGAGGAAGAAATCTATATGAAGCTACCTCAAGGTATCAAAGGTATTTACTCAACCAATCAAGTCTGTAAGTTTAAGAAGGCCATATATGGACTTAAACAATCACCTAGAGCCTGGTATGCTAAACTTAGTCACGCTCTTCTTAATATTGAATTCATAAAGAGTGAGGTTGACAATTCTCTTTTTACCTTACAAAGAGAAACCGATATGACTTGTCTAATTGTTTATGTAGATAATATAATAATAACCAGAAGTAACTTAGAAGGAATAGAACAAATTAAGTCATATCTCAAAATGAAATTTGATGTAAAAGACCTTGAGAAACTAAAGTACTTTTTTGAAATCAAAATAGCCTACTCAAAGAGGGGCTTATTTCTGTCTCAAAAAAAGTATATTCTTGATCTTCTTGCAAAAGCAGGAAAATTTAGAGCTAAACCATCAAAAAACTCTCTCGAAAACAGATACAAGGAGCTTGAGGGGGAACCATTTTAAGATATTACACAATATCAACGGATAGTAGGTAAGTTAATTTATTTAACCATTACACATCTTGATATTTCTTTTGCAGTTAATCTAGTGAGCTAACACATGCAAACTCCAAAAACAAATCATATGCAAATGGTAGAACAAATTTTGAAATACTTGAAATACTCCCTTGGAAGCAGCATTTGGATGAAGAAGAATAAAAACTTAAATGTAATAGGCAATTACGACACAGATTGGGTTAGAAACATTGAAGATAGAAAATCCACCACTGGCTATTGCATGTTTGTAGGAGGTAATCTCGTAACTTGGAAGAGCAAGAAACAAAGCGTGGTAACAAGATCAAATGCAGAAGCCGAATATCGGGTAATGACATTTACTACCTGTGAGCTCATTTGGCTGAAAGCTCTCATTCTAGATTTTGGAATAAAAATTCAGAGACCTATAAAGCTCTACTGTGACAACCAAGCCACCATTTACATAGCATTAAATCCAGTTTTCTACGAAAGAACAAAGCACATCGAAGTCGACTGCCACTTTATTCGAGGAAAAATTCAAGATGGCACCATCATCACTAAGCACATTAGGAGTGAAGAACAACTTGCGAACATCTTCACCAAAACTACCAACATAGCGCTCAGCAATGTTATTCTTAGCAAGTTCGGCTTAATTAACATCTACAAGCCAAACATGATGGGGAACGTTAAAAATAACATTGCCACGTCAACTTCCACGTTAAGCAACATTGACACGTCAGCCTAATTTAAACCTCCAATGGTTAGTTTGACATTAGCCAAATTTAAACCTCTAACAACTATATTTTATTTAATGAGTTATTAAATTGCAATTTAATGAGTTCTTAAACAACTGTATTCTTCATCTACAAATACCTAAATAATTTATATCTTCAAAAATATGCAATTATAGCTTCTCTCTTGTTATTTTTAAATTTCAAATATGCAATTATAAGTGTTCTTACAATTCTTATACTACTTTGTTGGTTTCTTACATTCTTGAATTAGTTATTCTTTCTAAGGTGCTTGAACTTAAAGGCTTTATGCTTAATTACTTTGATATAAGCGTAGAAGCATCAAGTATTGAGAACAACTCCTCAAAAATATTACTCATATTGAATATGAGTACAAGTTTATTCAACAAACCCTAAATACAATTGATGAATATCATTTTCCTAAGAAAGTTAAACTAATAGTATCGAAGTTGAATTTGTTCGGTGTTTTGAATAACTCGTTTTCTAACTAGAACAAAATTGATTTCAAGCTTATTCAAGATAAGTATTCATTAGTGTTACATCATTTGAAATCAAAGAGAAAAAAGGTGGCAAGGAAAATTAAGATGATTAAGTATGTGCACAAGGCAACTGGGATTTGCATAACAGCAGCTTGTAGCTTGATTGCTATAATTACTGTTGTGTTAGCAGCACATACTCTTACTATAATACTTATGGGACCAATAATTTTTAGCTTCCTAAAAAGTGCTTAAAGAAAAAGCTCTTCAACTTCAGAATCTTGAAAAGTGGATTCTTGAGAAAAGTTAGGGAATAGCTTGATGTGGAAACCAAGGGAACTTATATTTTGAACAGAGATTTTGACACAATGGGAAGACTTGTTGTTAGACTGCATGATGAAGTTGAACACAACAAGGCAATGATAAAATTATGTTTGCATAGAGAAGAAGATAAATTTTCTTATTTGCATGTAATGAAAGAGATTAAGAAAAATAATGTTGGGTTTCAAAAGCAAGTAGAAGAGCTTGAAGAACATGTGTATTTGTGCCTTGTTAGTATTAATAGGGCAAGAACTCTAGTCATTAAGGAAATGATGACAACTTCTTGTGTGGAAGCTGAATTAAGGTAGTAATTAATTATGTATATGCATGCAATATTATATAGTGTAAATTACATTGTCTCCTAATACTACTTGTGGAAAATAATGATTAAATTTATCTTTAAGAAAATTAAGTTTAATTTATTTCCTTTGTGGGCATGATGAGAATTATTAACTATTATAGAGGTTGAAGGAGAATAATGTTTAAGAAAGTTACAACCAAAGCCTAATAAATTGTTAAACAAGCATAATGTTAAATGGGCTTGGATATTTTGTAGCATGAAAGAAATATATAATTATATTTATAAATATTATTCATATAATTAAGGATTTATGTTTGTGTGGCGAAAGTTTTGGACTCAAACATGCTTGAAGCTTATTCTTAAAATTTTACTTAACTTTTACTATATATAAATAAAAAAAACACTTATTTAGACAAAAATATCTATGGTGCATTGTTTCAACTTAAACAAATTGTTTCTCTCGACAAAATTATGAGATTTGATGAGTTTGTTGAGAGAAATCTACAAATCTCTCACCAAATTAACAAATCTCAAAATTTGTTAAGAGGAACAAATTTTTTTAGAAGACAACTTATTCTCGAAAAATCATGAGATTTGGTAAGTCTCTTGCCAAATCAAAAGATTTCAAGAAAAAATAATTTAAAAAAATTTTCAAACTAGCCACATTTATAAATTAATTTACTAAATAGTTACCTTTATTATTTTTTTTACCAAAAGAATTACACAAATTTTGCTTTTTTATTTTTAATAAACCCCTAAACTTTTGAAATTAACGAATATTAATAAAGTATTTCAAAATCTTATATATTCATACTCATCTGTTAGGGATGGTAATGGGTTGGGGATTATCATCCCATTCCTTGACCTATTTTTGTAAATAGGAATGGGTTAAACCTATTTTCCTAGCCAATTTATGGAAACAAGGCTAAATGTGGTCTCGTTCTTCAGGCCTCACGAGCCCTTATTTTTGCAAAAAAATAAAAATTATACTAAAAAATAATTTTAATTCAAAATTTTTTTAACCCAAAATAAGGAATAGTGTCAAATGTGACCTTGTTCCTTAGCTCATAGGGAGTTTTGCCATCCCTACTATAGGTTTGGTTTGTTTGGACACCAATATAAAATACATTAAACTATTTTATAATTATCTATTAATTACAAAAACCCATGTGTTTGAAACCAGAAGTATCGTACCAATATACAAGAATTTAAAATAATTTACTATTATTTGTTAATTTCGTAAGTATTAGGATCCATACAAAATTTTTAAAATTTAGGGTTAATTCATAATTTTCAATTATAGACGTACAATCGAAACTCAGTTTCGATCACTTGCATCTTATTGAAACTCAATTTCGATCACACATGCAATTATGCATTGATGGCATTTTGGTCTAAAAGTAAAATCTTCGACTTATTTAGTAAAAAAATTATGAAAGTGACCATTTAAGTAAATTAATTTATAAATATAATTAGTTTAGAAAATTTTCTAAATAATTTGTCTCTAAAATAAATTGTTCTTGATAAATCTTATGATTTGTCGAGAGAAATTATTCGTTTAAGAGATAAATTATTCTCAAAAAATTATGTTAGAAATTATAAGATCAGTGATTTGTCAAGAGAATAATTTATCTCAACAAATCTTTTTCTTTCTCATTTAAATTGAAATATGCAGTATGGTATTTTCATTAAAATGAATATTTTTTTAATCAAAATTAAGTAAGATTTTTGAGATGGGCTATAAACAAGTTTGAGCTCAAATATTAAGTTATTTAATAATAAAAAAAACCCTATAATTAATGTTTTGGACTAATCTACAATACAGTACTAATGTATCGTATTTAAAATTTTTAAGAAACTTATAAAATGTAACATGTAACTTGAGAAATTTAATAAATAAAATAAAATATAACAAAAAATTACAGTGAACTGTAATGGTAACGTTTTATCCTTTGTTTTCATTTTCGTTTTTTAAATTCACACACAAGATATGTCTTTTATTATTTTCTTAAAACTAAATTCATAAAACACAAAATACAAATTATAAATTTATAACTTAAAATTACAAAAACGAATTAAAGTCGTTTTACAAAACAAAATCACAAATCACGCCGAATCAAAACACTCTCCCGTTCTCTTCCCTTCTTCTCTGTTCTCTTTTTCCCCTTCTGCAATGGCTGAACGCGAAGAAAACAAGCACTTTTTGCAAAATTTCATGTCCATCTTGCCCTCTGAAGCACAAATCCAAGGAGATTCTTCGTCTGTTTCCAACTCTCTAAACCCTAATTTCAATCATGCCAGCCTTCAGCATCACTCTCCACCCGCGCTCAATCAGATTCCTGGTCAGTTGTTGACTTTTTAGGGATTCTTTATTCCTTTTTGTTGGGCTAACGAAGAAAAAATTTGAATATCATTATTTATTAATTTGGGCTCTTCTCGTATTGAAGCGTACTCTGTATGCTGAATTTGGATTTTTTTGTTATGTGTAGAAGTGATGCTTTCTATTTGAGATTAGATAATCAAGATACATTCTTTGTTTGGGATTTTATGCTCTTTAACTTGTAATGAAGTTGATTTCTTTTGTATTTGTGGTTTCGTTTTTTGCTTGGTGATTGGCCTTTTAACTGTTGGAAATTTATTTATGTTTAATGACTTGCTGTAAATATGTTCCAGGCTCGTTGGCTTCAACTGCCCAAGATTCAGGTGGATCCTCCAAAGAGGTAAATTAAATATTATGTTCAATGTTAGTCACCTGCTCTTTTAAATTCATGATATTTTTGTTTTAGAAAGGGTTATGGTGAAATGTGAACTAAATTATAAGCATGTCTACTATATTTTTTGTTCATAGAGTATATGGAACTGGATAAAAAAAAACATAATTGAAACTATTTTCTGAATTTTCATCATGATCCTATCAGTCGTCTGCAATATAGGCCACCACCTTCTCCACCAAGAAGGCAGCGGAAGATAAAGCCTTCCCACAAAGACTTATTCCTTCAAGCAAATTACAAGTTTGTTGTGTTAGATACCAGAAACTACACACCTGAATCAATGGATCCTGATAAAATGTTGCAGTGGGAGGATATCATTTGTGTGAGGTACTCCACCCTGTTTTCGGTGCAGTGTCCAATTTGTTTGGAATATCCCCTGTGTTCACAAATAACATCATGTGGACATATCATTTGTTTCCCATGTATTCTACATTATTTATTGATGGGTGAGGAGGACCATAAAGGTGACTGCTTTAAAAGATGCCCC
>JAXCLQ010000002.1:12813063-12849875 GCA_035584115.1 Cedrela odorata
AGGATAACATGATAAAAAAATTATATAATTAGCATTCATAAGTAAGGTTGTTGTTGTCATAATGTCGGTCATTAAGGGTATTATTTTAATACAATGTCCATTAAATAACAAAATATAAGTGTCAAAATGGTCATTTGAGTGCAGTTTAAGTTTACAAGTAAACATTCATTTGATCTTAATATAACTTATTATGAGGATACAAGTCAAACGACCATTTAACTTAATAATACAGTGTTTGCTAAGTAGAAGTTATTGAGCACACATTTTTTCTTGATTTTTGATATGGCTACAAGAGAGAGACCAGTATCCATTTAATATTCTTATAAAATTCCTACACATATACATTTAGTTTGAAACCTGCGTATTTGCTTTTACTGAATTGTTTTCCTACCTTCGATGTATTCTTAAACATTTTTTTTTTTGGCTACAAGAGTTTTAATATTAGAAGGAAACATAGGCCCACATCATTGAGTAGCAAACCTTTCAGATGATCAGACAGCACACTACAGCTTTAATAATAATAATAATAATAATAAGAAAGAGATAAGACATTGACATAAGCTTTGGTCCAAATGAAGTAAATGTTGATACCGTTTTTCGCTTTTAAGGTCAGTATGTTTTTTTTTTTTGGGAATAAATATGTTAATATGGGGTTTTCAAATTGTCTGAGCCTCCTCGAGTTTGATGCATGCAAAATGTGGATTAGAGGTGTCGGCTACTTGGTGAAAGTCAATTTGGGGTTTTCTCTGTATAATCGTCATACCAGGAACAAATAATAAAAATAATTTAGCAAAAATAGTAAGAAAAAAAGTATTTTTCAAAAAATGATTTTAATATTACTTCAGCAGTGTAATAACCATGTAAAGAGTTACTTCAAAGTGTCGAGAGTCTATTTTTTTTATATTTGGACCATTTATTTATATTCTCATAATTCCTTGAAATTTTAGAAATCTAATTCCTATTAATATGGTGAATTTGTCTTTTCAATATTAGCGAGTTTAGAGTCTAGTATTGGAAACTATTAAAAATTTTTAAATTTTCTTCCTTACCAGAAAATATTATGAAAGAAATATCTCTTCGACATTTTATGAAAGGGTTTGCGACCCTTAGGCCTTTTTTTTTTCTTCTAGTGCTTCAAAGAATTTCTACGGATGCCTTAAAGGGTGTCCTCGAGTATTTGTAAATCTAGTCTCCTAAAATAAAAACTCATATGTAAGTACTTTTCCCTCTCTCATGGATGTCTCAGTTTATCAAGAATGTTTAATATTCATTTTTATTGACTCAAAATTTATTTATTTAATCAAGAATACTAAATAAATAATCAAATAAATAATGTTCCTTAAAATTAATAAATTAATAGCCGATAATGACTTAATAATAATAAATAAGAAATTTAATCAAGTTGTACCCCTTAGAAACACTTAATTGATGATCGAGAATACAATCATAATTATTCAAGAAACTTAACTGTGACTCCTTTTGAAATAATGTAATAAACAACCAAGTCCACAATAATAATAAATAAATTTTAACTAAGTAATTTCCCTTTTAATGGTATTATCTTTGCCTAAATCGTGGTTCTTCGGCCGTAAAACACGAAAAGAAGTTACAACAACATCTTGGTTCTTCGCGCGAAGCCAACGTAAGGTGAGGTGATGACGACCAAAATTGGCCAGGATTTAGTCGCTTTCTGATTTTGGTGATAGTTTTGGAGTTTCGAACGGTGACGGTCACGGGCGACCGAAGGCGACGCGGTAACTTTTCTTGGACGCACCTTTTTTTTAATTTTTGGCCTCTCACCTTTATTAATATGACATGCGCACGCACACACCCTCACACTCGCATATAAAATCAGGGTTTACCGGTTAACATTTTTTAGACAATCTTTCATGTTTATAATCTTCTATCTTTTAACCTCAAATTAGCCTTTTGATCACCGACGATTCCAATCGTTGATATTTTTTTTGCTTTCTAAGTGCTAACACGTGATTTTTTTTTTTTTTTTTAAGGAACAAATCTGTTAATGTGAAATATTTAAATTGTCTGATTCTCCTCGATTTAGATGCCTACAAGATAAATATGAATTAGAGGTGTTGACTATTCGGTGAAACCCTCCTACACCTAAATCAATTTAGAGTTTTCTTTGTATAATTATAATGTCAAAAATAAATAATAAAATAATTTAGTAAAATAATAAAGAAAAAATATTTTCTCAAAAATAATTTTACTACTATTTTGATAGCGTAATAACTATGTAGAGAGTTACTTCAAAGTGTAAAGAATCTCATATGCTTTATTTGGACTCTTTACTTATATTCTCATAATTCTTTGATTTTTTATTAGATGATATTTTACTCTAGATGGATTAGAAGTGCTGTGAACTAATTTAGCTAACATGGAACTGATCTTGCTATGGGAAATATCATGAGCCAAAAGTAAAATCTGATCATTTCAACGGTGCAAATGGGGCAAAACAACGTGAACAAGCGCAAAAAAATGCCACAGGAAACAAACTTGAAAATTTATTTCTCAGAATTTCAACCCAGATCCTCCAGTTTTTTCTTCCATGTTTTTGTCTAGCCTTTCTGCCATCTCGGAGGTCAAATAATTTTTCCAATCTCCAATCTTACCCTTACGGAAGAATGTATTATTCTTCACTCTTGAGACTTCATTAAAATGATATTTTCCCGTCTTATTGACTTCCAAATTGCTCAGATTCTCAAAGCTGCATAAATATATAATTTTTTGCACTACACCTTCATTTTCTTCCTCTACAGAGAAAGGATACCTAATAAACTCGTCCAATCTCTTCAAGTAAAATGTAGTATCTTCCAACATTTCTTCAAATTTTAGAAACTAAACCCTATTTGGGAATTCCAGACTTGCTTTCCAATACCCTAGATAATGATCCCACTAAGGTCCATAAAAAGAAATTCCGTTACAATACAATTCAAAATCATCCTCTTTGGGCTACACATCTTCCATATTCTTCTTTGCCAAAATTCCCCGTAGATTCAGGTCGTAAAATTGTTTACATTTGTAGGGATCCAAAGGATGTCTTTGTTTTACTTCAGCACTTCCAGAAAAAGTTAGATTCTGATAACGCTGAATATGTTTCCGGATCACTACAAACAAAACTATCATTAGGTTTAGCCCTGAAGTTTTCTTTAGCAAACACGATTATGTTGTATATAGGTGAGTTAGAGACTTGACTTTGAAAATGTTTCATATAAGTGGGCATTTTCAAAGTTAGTAACCTATTTTAAAATTTGATTTTCAAAGTTGCTGACTTAACAATTGGATGAATTTTCATATGTATTGGTCAATATTATTTGGTCATAAATTACTTATAAATAAAAGATATTTTTGCTTCATTTACTCAACCTTTTTGAATTTTTTGAATTCTTTAATTTTTGAATTTCGAAAAATATTAAAGTATTTTATTTTAGTGTTCTTTTTTTTATAAATAATAATACAGAGTTCGCTGAGTAGAAGTTATTGAGCATATATTTTTTCTTGATTTCTCGTATGGCTAAGAGTAGAGAGACCAGAATCCATCCAATATTCTTATATAATTCCAGACACATACGTTTACTTTGAAACCTGCATGTTTGTTTTTACTGAATTGTTCTTCTACTTCTAGGCATTTTTTTTTTTGGGCTACAAGAGTTCTAATGTTAGAAGGAAATAGACCCAAATGAATCAAAATCCGATAATTTCAACGGTGCATAATAACAGAGCAAACTAATATAAAATTTGAACGTGCAACAGTGCAAAGGGGGCAAAACAACATGAACAAGTGCAGAAAATGCCACGACAAATACTTAAAAATTTACTTCTTAGAATTTCAACCCAGATCCTCCAAACTTTTCTTCCAAGATTTTATAGAGCCTTTCTGCCATCTCTGAAGTCAAATAATTTTTCCCATCTCCAATCTTACCCTTACGGAAGAATACATTAATGTTCAGATCTACACCTTCATGTAAATCATGTTTTCACGTCTTATTGGCCTCCAAATTGCTCAGATTCTCAAAGCTGCATAAATATATAATTTTTTGCATGTTATTTATTTATTTGTAAAAAATTATAAAATGAAGTAGCAATTGATTATCATTAAATAAATAAATACATTCATACCTTTCAAATATATTGAAGAATCAAAATGGACAACATAAAATACGTCAAGAAACACATTATTATTGACTTCTCAATCAGTTTTCCATTCAGTAGCGTAAGCATACAATATATGAATTATTTGACTTGAAAATCTAAATTAGCTTGCAAATAATTTTTTTACCGTACATGTATAGAGTAAGAAAGATTACTGAATTCTATTTTCTTTAATTGGTTGAAATTTTTGTTGTACTATTCTCAAATAACTTAATGAAGATAGTCAAGAAGGATATTCAATCTAAACAAAGATTATAACAAACCAAAAATAATTAAATTTAACAACACCAAGATCACACATCATGGCTTGTAAATTTTGTATTTAAGGCAAATTGCATAAAATCATGGTACTGTAACATCTTTTGTCTCTTCTATCTTTTGTCATTAGTTCCAACATCAATGATAGGAAAGATCAGAGAAAATCCAACATCAAACTCATTAGTGAAAGAAGTGATAAAAAGGCAAATAAAACCTCCCCAACGACTGGTTGTACACTGGCTTTAGTTTGTAGTTCAAACATTCTGTGTTACTCTTTTACTTGCAGTTGATGCCTCTTAATACTCCAGCCGGCGCTTTCAATAATTGGAAAGTCTTGTATGATTTGTTTACATATGAAGATACTCACCCACTAATTAATTATTATTAATATATTGGAGGCCGGAGGTAGGAAGTTGACTTAGAGAGGTTTTTTTATTTATTATTTATTTTTTTATTTTTATAATTTACTAAGAAAAGTATTTTTTGGAGGTAATATGAAAGAGATACGAGGCTGACTTCAAAAGGGTTATTTTTAAAAGAACAAAAGACAACAATTCGGTGGGGGCAGGTGGCGTTACAAATGGGTCCTTACAAACTCTTCACCTTGTTCGAAGCATTCTTTCCAATGCTGAAACTACACTTCTTATCTCAAGCAAAACTTGAATTTCTCAGCTGGTATTCTTATCTCAAGCAAAACTTGAATTTCTCAGCTGGTATTACTTTGGTTAACATATCAGACAAGTTCTCAGATGTGTACACCTTCTCTACCTTGATTGATCCCTTTGAAATTTCATCTCTGATGAAGTAATGCATGATATCAATGTGCTTGGTACATTCATGGAATGTTGGATTTCTTGTTAAATGCATTGCACTCTGGTTGTCGCAATACATTGTCATTGACTCTTAATCCATCCACAACTCATTGATGATCCCTCTTAACCACAAAGCTTCATTTACAGCCTTAGTAACAGCTATGAATTCTGCCTTTGTGGAAGATAAGGCTACAATTGATTGAAGGTTAGATTTCCAACTTATCAAACAATCATTCAAGTTGAAAAGGTAGCCTGTTGTTAATCTCCACTTGTTTAATTCTCCTGCAAAATCAAAGTCAATAAATCCTACAAGTTGCTGCCTTTCTATCTCAGCTTTGCCATACATCAAGCTATGATGGGGCGCACTCGTAATTTTTAAAGGTGTGCTTAATGGATTTTAAATGACGTGGTTAAATTTTGTTTTGGAAGTTAAAATTGTTGTAACAGTTTCTTCTTCATTCAAACTGAAAACAAAGGATATAAGGGCTGGGCATTTGGATCATTTTAGTCATCGATTTCCAAAGTGATACTTGATAGAATTGAGAGTTCTTAGGCTTGTTAGAAATCTCTGAATTTGTTCTTTGTATCAGTAATCTTCAATCTTGAGAATAAAGCTTGTATGAGAGAGTTTGTACCATGGATGTAGGCATCTTGCCGAACCACGTATATCCAATTCTTTGTATGTGTTTGATTTTATTCTTTATTCTTAGTTTACCAAAGAATTGTTCATTGTTAACTGATTCGTTAGAAATTAAACTGAGTTCGTTCATTGTAGAAAGATCCTAATAGATTGGTATCAGAGCAAGGTTAAGTGATTTACAGAAATAATTCAAATGTCTACTTCAAAATTTGACATAGAGAATCTAACAGTTGATTCGGATTTCAATCTTTGGAAGTTAAAGATGAGAGTTTTGCTGGTTCATAAAGGGCTTGATAAAGCCCTAGAAGGAGAAAAGAATCTTTCTATATCAATGAATAAGAAAGAGAAGAAAGACTTATTGAGAAAGGCACATAGTGCCATTGTGTTGAGCTTAGGTGATAGAGTGCTTCGGGAAGTCTCAAAACAAACCACAGTAGCATCTTTATGGCTTAAACTTAAAAGTATGTTTATGATGAAGTCTCTTGCAAATAGGTTGTATAGGAAAAGACAACTCTATAATTTTTCTATGTAACCAGGTGTATTAATGTAAAAACATCTTGACAGTTACAACAAGATTATAAGTGATCTTGAAAATATAGACATAAAGATGAAAAATGAGGACCAAGCTCTCATGCTTCTCAGATCCCTTCCAAGTTCATACGAGCATTTTTTAGATACTTTTTGTCCACGGAGGATGTCAAGGAAACTTTAAAAACCAAAGAGTTACAAAAGTCAGAAAATGAATCAAACACTAGAGAAAGCTTGTTAGCGAAAGGAAGATTGGAAAAGAAAGAAGGAAAGAAACCTAATTCTGGAAGATCAAAGTCAAAATCAAAGAAAAGAAAGTGTTATCACTGCCATAAAGAAGGGTATTATAGAAGGGACTGCCCTGAGAGGAAAAATAAAGCAAAGGAGATTCAAGAAAGATAAGGCAATACAGTCATTGCTTTTGAAAGGTCATATTCATAAATTTCAGAAGTTGGCTATGAAAATGCTAACCTACTCATTGCCTCAGACAAGAATCCAGAAGGTTAGTGGGTCTTAGATTCCGGATGCTCATTTCATATGTGCCCTTATAAGAATTTGTTCTTCAACTACTATGAAATAAATTGAGGAAAAGTTTTAATGGGAAATAACATGGCATGTTCAGTTATAGGAATAGGTGACGTTAAAATTAAATTGCATGATGGAATGGTTTAAACTTTGCATCAGGTAAGACATGTTTCTGACCTTAATAGGAATTTAGTTTCATTAGGGATGCTGAATGGGTTAGGATGCACTTTTAAAGCTGGACAAGGGAACATAAAGATTACAAAAGGGTCCATGTTGATAATGAAAGGAACAAAACAAAATAGATTATATGTACTTGATGATTCTTCAGTAAATGGCACTACAATAATTTCCATTGAAACTGAAAAGGATAAGACCAAGTTATGGCATTTAAGACTTGGTCATGTGAGTGAAAAGGGGATGAATGAACTCAGCAAGCAAAGATTGTTGGGTGATGTCAAAATAAGTGATCTTAAGTTTTGTGAAAATTGCATATTTGGCAAGGCTTATAGAGTCAAATTTAACAAAACTATATATAAAACAAAGGGAACACTTAACTACATACATTTTGACCTTTGGGGACTAGCCTAGGTTCCTTCTCATAACCAAGGAAAATATTTCATCTTTCATAGATGATTACTCAAGAAAGGTTTGGGTTTATATCCTAAAGTCAAAAGACCAAGCTTTTAATAAGTTTAAGGAATGGAAAGCACTTGTTTAAACTCAAACTAGTAGAAAGGTAAGGAGACTAAGGACTGATAATGGACTAGAGTATTGTAACACTGCCTTTAATGATTTCTATAAGAGAAATGGAATTGTCAGGCATAAAACAGTGGTGTATACACTTCAACAAAATGAACTTGTTGAAAGGATGAATAGATATTTGATTGATAAGGTGAGATGCTTGTTAGTTAACTCAAAACTCCCCAAGAGTTTCTGGGCAGAAGTTGTTACTATAGCTTATTGTTTGATAAACAGAAGTCCATCATTTGCAATGACTCCAAGACACCAGAAGAGTTATAGAGTGAAAGTCCAGCAAGGTATGATAACCTGAGAATCTTTGGATTAAAGGGATATTTGTCAAATATCCTAATAGGGTCTAAGGATATAAAATATGGTACCCGGATGGAAAACCTTCTAAATGTATCATATCAAGGGATGTTATCTTCAATGAGTTAGCTTTGTTAAAGGAAGGACAAACATCAGATGAGACTGAAACACAAAAAAAGCAAAAAGATATGATACATTTTGAAGTAGAACACTAGAGAAACCAAAAGAAATCAGTAGAACAAGTTAAAATAGAAGAGCCATGTATGCCTTCTCAACCATAACAGTAAGAAGAAAGCTTGCAAGATTATAGAATGGCCAGAGATAGGAAAAGAAGGAACATAAAACCTTCAAGCAGGTTTGCTTATGCAGACATTATATCTTTTACATTGACAGCTGCTAAGACAATAAGTGGAGATGAACGTAGAACCTACATGGAAGCAATGAGTTACAAGAATAAAGAATAATGGCAGAAAGCAATGCAGAAAGATATGAACTCACTCATTAAAAACCAAACTTGGATTCTAGTTCCCAGAACTGAAAACAAGAAGATTGTAACCTACAAATGGATCTTTAAAAAAGAAAAAAGGAAATTCATCTGGTGAAGCTATAAGGTTCAAAGCAAGGCTGGTAGCTAGGGGCTTTACATAGAGAGAATGAGTGGATTACAATAAAATCTTCTCTTTTGTGGTTAAACATAGTTCAATAAGAATGTTACTAGTCATGGTTGCTGTCCATAACTTGGAACTTAATCAAATGGATGTTAAAACTGCTTTTCTACATGGGGAACTTGAAGAATACATTCTGATTCAACAACCTGAGGGCTTCGTGGTTTTAGAGAAGAAAAACCATGTATGTATGTTGAAGAAGTTATTGTATGGCTTAAAACAATCTCCAAGACAATGGTATAAGAGATTTAATCAGTTTCTAACAGGATATGGTTTTCAAAGGAGCAAATATAATAGTTGTGTCTATTATCACGTGTTGGATCATGGTGAAGCAATTTACTTTCTATTATATGTGAATGACATGCTTATAGCATGTAAGGAGAGGAGTGAAATTGATAAGTTGAAAAGGTTGCTTGATAGTGAATTCGAAATGAAGGATTTGGGTTGTGCTAAGAAGATTCTGGGAGTAGAAATTAAAAGAAATAGGCTAGAAAGCATATTGATTTTATCTTAAGAAAAATAAATGAAGAAGTTGCTTTGAAAATTTGGTGTGACAAAGGCAAAAACAGTACAAACTCCATTGGCCTCTCGTTTTAAATTGTTTGTTTCTCAATGTCTAGAATTTAATGATGAGAAGAATTACATGGCTAGTGTTCTTTATGCAAAAGCCGTGGGATGTCTCATGTATGCAATGGTGTGTACCAGGCCTGACATTACATTTGCTGTAAGTGTGGTGAGCAGGTTCATGTCCAATCCTAGTAAGATGCACTGAAATGTAGTAAAATGGATCTTAAGATACTTTAAAGGTACTCTTAGTTATGGACTGATATATGACAAATTAGCAAATGGAGAAGAACAGGTTATGGGGTATGTTGATTCAGACTTTACTGGTAATGTAGACAAAATGAGGTCAACTACAAGGTACTTGTTCACTTTGTGCAATTGCTTAGTTAACTGGAAATCAAGCCTACAACCAATTATTGCTTTATCATCAAGAGAAGCTGAATTTATTGCTATAACTGAAGCTATGAAAGAAGTATTGTGGTTAAGAAGAATTGTAAATGAATTATGGCTGAAACAAGAAGCTGTAATTGTGCACTGTGACAATCAAAGTGCAATATACTTAACCAAAAATCAAGTCTTCCATGAGAGGACTAAGCATGTTGATGTTAGACTTTACTTTGTTAGAGATATGGTGGCAAAAGGCTTGGTCAAGTTGAAGAAAATACATACAGATGTTAATCCATTTGATATGTTAACTAAAGTTCTGCCTACCGCTAAGTTTAATTTATGTTTGAGCTAAGCAGCCATTGGAGGTTGATTCCAGCAAATAAGAATGTACAACTCTTATTAAGGGTATTACATTTCTCAAGAAGAAAATTCTTGAAGTTCGAATTTTATCTTAAAGATAGAAGGAAGATTGAAGTAATGATGCAGGTGGAAGAAGAATGAGTTCTGGAAAAGAACTTAAACAAGCATTAGAAAATGAATTTTTCGCGTAAGGTGGACTCAAAATTTTTAAGGGTGTGCTTAATGGATTTTAAATGGCATGGTTAAATTCTATTTTGGAAGTTAAAATTGTTGTAACAGTTTCTTCTTCATTCGAACTAAAAACAGAGGATATAAGGGCTAGTGATTTGGATTATTTTAGTCATCGATTTCCAAAGTGATACTTGATAGAATTGAGAGTTCTCAGGATTGTGAGAAAGCTCTGAATTTGTTCTTTGTATCTGTAATCTTCAATCTTGAGAATAAAGTCTGTGTGAGCGAGTTTGTACTGTGGATGTAGGCATCTTGCTGAACCATGTATATCTAATTCTTTGTGTGTGTTTGATTTTATTCTTGATTATTAGTTTGCCAAAATTGTTCATTGTTAGCTAATTCATCAGAAATTAAATTGAGTTCATTCATTGCAGAAAGATTTGTTACAAGCTATAATTTGTTGTACCTGTTAGATACCTCAGAATCCATTTGACCCCATTCCAATGTTCCATCCCTAGATTTTCTATGAATTTGCTTACAGCACTCATAGCAATGGCTATGTCTGGCCTTATACACACCATTATATACATTAAGCAACCTACTGCCTGTACATAAGGTATTTTCGCCATGTCATTCCTATCTTTACTGGTTTCAGGTGATTGAGAAATAGAAAGTTTCAAATGACCTGCCAAAGGAGTTTGTACAGGTTTTGCATTAATCATTCCAAACTTAATCAACACCTTTTTAACATATTTCTCCTGTGAAAAAGTCAATGTACTAGCTATTCTATTTCTTTTGATTTCGATTCCCAAAATCTTCTTTGCACTGCCCAAGTCTTTCATTTCGAATTCATTTCCCAATAAGCATTTTATCCTTTGAATCCCATGTCTTTCTTTGCATGCTATAAGTATATCATCAACATAGAGTAAAAGGTAAATTGCTCCACCTTAATCTAAACCTTGATAGTAGACACAACTATCATATTGACTTCTAATGAATCCATGTTTGATATAAATTGATCAAATCTCTTATACCATTGTCTAGAAGATTGGTTTAATCCATACAATTATTTCTTTAATAAACAAACATGTTCCTCTTTGTCATAAACCACAAAGTAATCAAGTTGCTTCATCTAGATGTCCTCTTCAAGTTCCCAATGCAAAAAAGTTGTCTTGATATCCATTTGGTTATGCTTTAGATCAAGCACAACAGTCATGACTAAAAGGATCTTTTTTGAGTTGTGTTTCACGACAAGCGAGAAAACTTCATTGTAGTCTATACCCTCATTTTGAGTAAATCCCTTAGCCACTAACCTTACTTTATATCTAGGTGCTTCTTCATTTAGATTGCTTTCTTTAACCTTGAAGATCCATTTATAGCTTACTATTCTTCTATTTTTTGGTTTTGGAATCATAATCTAAGTCTGATTTTTGTTAAACGAATCCATTTCTTCTTGCATTGATTTCTACCATAACTCCTTATTGATAGTTTTCATAGCCTCTGAATAGCTATTAGGTTCATCTTCCATTAAGTCCTCAGTAGCTGTTAATGCAAAGGATATCAAGTTTGTATATGCAAATCTTCTAGATGGCTTAATGACTCTTATTTGCTTATCTCTTGCTAAGCTGTAATCATGTAAGCTTCCATATTGATGTTGTTGTTCAAAAGGATATGTACTTGTTTCACTTTGTTCAACTTGACTCATAGGTTTTTTTTTATTCCTGATGCTGCTTTACCTCAATTTGAACCATCTCATTTTGTTTTCCCTATGCTCTATCTCCCTCAGATGCATCTACAAATTTGAATAAAGTCATTTCATTGAACACCACATCCCTTGAAATAATACATTTGGCTGGCTTTCCATCAAGATACCATATCTTATATCCTTTCACTCCTTCTAGGTAACCTATAAAGAATCCTTTCACAACTCTTGGTTCTAACTTGCCTTGCTTCACATGAGCATAAGCTGGGCATCCAAACATTCTAAGGTTCTCGTATGTGGCTGGTCTTCCTCTCCACATTTCTTTTAGTGTCTTTGAACCTATTGCTAAAGAATGACTCTTATTAACTATATAAGCTGCAATAGTGACTACCTTTGCCCATAAATTCTTAGAAAGCTTCGAGCAAACCAGCATGCATCTGACTTTATCCATTAGAGTTCTATTCATTCTTTCAGCTAATCCATTTTGCTGAGGAGTATATACCATAGTTCTGTGCCTGGCTATTCCATCTCTTTTGCAGTATTCATTAAACACTTTATTACAGAATTCTAAGCCATTATTTGTCCCTACTTTCTTCACTCTCTTTCCTGTTTGGTTTTCAACAAGTGTTTTCCATTCTTTGAATATTTCAAAAGCCTGATCTTTTGCTTTCAAGATGTAAATCCACACTTTTCTCGAATAGTTATCTATTAAGGACAGAAAGTATCTTCCTTGGTTAAGTGAGGGGACTTGTATAGGTCCTCAAAGGTCAAAATGAATGTAATCAAGTGTTCATTTTGTTCTATGAACTACCTTTGAGAATTTGACTCTTGAAGATTTGCCAAATATACAGTCTTCATAAAATTTTAACTCACTTATCTTGACATCCATAAGCGAACCTTGCTTGCATAATTCTTTCATTCTTTTTTCACTCATGTAACCAAGCCTTAAATGCCAAAGCCTGGTCTTATCTTTCTTAGACTCAACAGACACTGAAGTAATGCCATTCCCAGTTGATCCTAGGAGTATATACAAGCTATTATGTTTAATTCCCTTAATAACAATCATAGTTTAAAATTTTCTTTTCTGCCTTAAAGCTACATCCTAAACTATCAAGCATTCCTAAGGAAATTAAATTTCTTTTTAGGTTAGGCATATATCTAACTTGCTGTAATGTTCTAATGATGCCATCATCCATCTTAATCTTGATATTACCTATCCCAATTACTAAGCAAGCCATATTGTTACCCATTAACACCTTACCACCATCAATTTCATAATAAGAATTGAAAAAAATCTCTATAAGGACACATATGAAAGAAACAACTAGAATCAAAAACCCATTGCCTTTCTGTTTTCTTCTCTGAAATAATAAGAAGATTAGTACTCTCATAGCCTCCATCAGATGATTCAGAATCTAACATTGAGTGTGGTGCTATAGCAACATTTACTTGTTTTCATTGGACTTCTTTAAACTTATTCTTCCTTTCAGGGCAATCTCTTTTGAAATGTCTTTCTTTGTTACAATGATAGCATCTCTTCTTCTTCTTTGATCTTGATTTTGATCTTCTCGAGTTGTTCTTATTTTCTTCTTTTCCTTCAGTTATTCCTCTTGCAATCAAGCCTTCACCATTGTCTAACTCTCTTGCTTCAGTTTTCTGAAGTTTCTTTGTGTTGAGTGCTGACTTGACATTTTCTATTGATAAAGAATCTCTCCCAAACAAATGCGTATCTACAAAATGCTCATAAGAATTTAGCAATGACCTAAGAAGCATCAAAGCCTAATCTTCATCTTCGATCTTTATGTCAATATTTTCAAGATCTGAGATGATCTTGTTATAATTGTCTATGTGCTCCCATATTAAAGTCCCTGGTTGCATTGTAAAGTGGTATAATTGTCTTTTCTATACAACCTATTGGCAAGGGATCTAGTTATAAACAAACTCTCAAGTTTTAGCCACAAAGATGTAGCAGTCTCTCTCAAGACTCTATCACCTAAACTTAAAATAATGGCACTATATGCCTTTTTCATCAAATCTCTCTTCTCCTTTTTGTTAAGAGTAGCAGGAAGATTCTTCTTACCTTCAAGAGCTTCTTCAAGACCTTGATGAACCAACAAGGCTCACATCTTCAATCTCCAAAGATTGATATCACTTTCTGATATCAATTTCTCAATATCTACTTTTGAGGATGCCATGATTTCTTTAAGAACTCAACTCTGATATCAATTTGTTGCTATCTTTATCTTCAAAAACTAATCTCTAAATATTTCGTTAACAAGAACTAACTAATACATATCAAGATTTAACAGAAACAATTAATCAATCAAGAAGAAAATCAAAATTACGTGGTTCAACTATGTGCTTACATCTATAAATCCAATACTCATAAGATTGCCTTATTATAAAGAATAAAGATTACAGACAAATAGAAGAATAGAAGAGATTCACAGCTTCACATCAAACTCTCTTCCACAGAATTTGAATACTTAGAACTCAAATGGCCCCAATAACACTGTAATACTCTGTCTTCCCAGCCAATAAAACGAAGAAGAAAAATAGTAACCAATTTCTAACTTACTGAAACTGAATTAACAATTTAGATAGTGCCACATCATTTAAAATTCCTAAAGTGACACCAGAGAATCCTGAGTACACCCCCACAATAATTATTACCATCACGAGATAAAGACTTTCTAACCAGAGAAAGATGATGCCATTAAGTAAAAATTGGTACAACTAAGTCCGAGATTAGATAACAAATTCGTAGAGCCATTATTTTCACGAAAAGTTTAGGTGAACCGAAAATTCTTAGCAGTAAGTTAGACCCTACTCAAGAGATGGATAACCAACTTCGAATCCTTTCAAGCCACAAGTTATGCCATCCATTATCAAAATCATGCTCTGTTGCCAAAATGACAGCAAGGATTTTCGCATAGTAAGAATTGTTGAACCTCAAAACCAGCCCAAATCCACCAAATTATTACCTAGATGATTAGAAAAAGAACACCATAAGCCGTGGCTCCCAGATTTTCTTTAGAAAGTTTATCAGTATTACCTTTCAGCAACCTAAAAAAGGAGTCGGCCAAGTCAAAACATGAATATTGGAAGCTCTTTTTAAAGAGAGGATGTATCAAAAGCTCTTCTTCAGGTTTAGCCCTGAAGTTTTCTTGAGCAAACATGGCTCCTTCTTAGAAAGGAGGAGAGGTAAAGCACCAATATCCTTGGTACAAGCTAATAGGTAAGAAAAAATTACCTTCACGAAGAATTGAAATTCTCTCTCTGAAAGGGCTTTCAGAGAGACTTTTCCTTTTCCTTCTTTGCACTTGCTTTCATGATTTGTTTCAAAAGAAACAGAAGATTCCATAATTTTTCGAGAAAGGATATAGGACAAGGTTGTATTCCCTTGGCTACATATAGCAGCTGCCTCTCTAGATTATAATAATTTTTCTGAACAAGCTGCACACTAATATATATATTAAAAAAAATTAAACATTGTAAGAAACCACACAATAATATTCAATTTGAATTAACGTGTTACAACGAGGCAACAATCATATGGAAACGGAACAGCACAACATGACCAATCTAGCAAGTGCAGAGAATGACACATAATAGTAACTTGAAAAGTTATTTCTCAATCAACATTCAGTAATTCAACCCAGGTTGAAGAAACTGAAAACCTGAAAGATAAAAAAATAAATAAAAAATTTCCTAGATGCTGCTAACTTGTCATTTGGAATTTCAACCCAGATGCTGCTAACTTTTCATTTGGAATTTCAACCCAGATGCTGCTAACTTTTCATTTGGAATTTCAACCCAGATCCTGCTAACTTCTCTTATGTGATTTTGTCGAGCCTTTCTCCCATCTCGGAGGTCAAATAATTTTTCCAATCTCCAACCTTACCCTTACAGAAGAACAGATTATTATTCATGCCTTTGTCTTCATCCGGTTGATGTTTTCCCGTCTTATTTACCACCAAATTACTCATATTCTCAAAGCTGCATAAATCTATAATTTTTTGCACTGCTCCTTCATTTTCTTCCTCTAAAGAGAACGGATGCCGATTTCTTCAAGTAAAATACAACATCTTCCATCATCTCTTCATATTTCAAAAACAAAATCCTATCAGGAAATTCGAGGCTTGCTTTCCAATATCCTAAAACATGATCCCAATAAGGTCCATAAAAGGAAATTCCCTTACAAAACGATTCGAAAGATTCCTCTAAAGAAAATTTTTCATAGATCTGAAGCTTATTTATGAAGTGCCAAAGGGAAACAAATACATCCTTGGGATCCCTACAAATATAAACAATTTAAGAACCTGAATCTATGATAGATTTTAGTAACAGAGACTATGGGACATGTGTAGACCAAAGAAGAAGAGCTGGCTCCCAAACAGAAGAGTAATTCTTAATGAAATCTATCTCCAAGAAGGGAATACAATTATGGGGTACTTTAGTGAGCAAGGGGTTTCCAAAATTATCGAAATGGGTTCTTGTTACAGTGGCAAAACTCAGGGATTTCAGCCAAGATGTGCCAGTTTTTAGAGAACTGCACACAAAAATGTCATCAGTTTTAGCCCTGACGTTTTCTTGGGCAAACATGATTCTTTCTAAGAGCATAGGGTGGCACCAATATCCTTGGCACAGACGAAGAGGTAGAAAGAAGTTACCTTCTGGAAGAGTTGAAATTATCTCTTTGATTGTTGCTAGGGGTTTCGTAGAGACTTCTTCTTCCTTCAAGGTTTTACTTGGAGAAAAATCCATATTTTCAATGGCAAAGCAAATAGAAAGGAGATTGAAGAAGTTGGTCCAGCACTCACTTTAAATAATGAAATTTATGGCAAATAATTTAAAGTTGTTGTAAATAAACCATTAGCTACAAATGTATATAAGAAGAGAAACAGAGAGAGAAAACTTAGCTTTCTTAAGCTTTTTCTTATACTTCATTGAATGAATATGCAGTCATTAATCGGAAGAAATAACGAATGTAACAAAAATTTTACAAGAGGTCTAACATAGATTTTACAAGAGATTTGGGCTGCCGCTCTCAATATTATATTAAATGTGTTTAATACCGCCTCATTAAAAGCATTGCCGCAAAAAATTTACAGGAATAAAATTTGATGGAAGGAAAAAAGAGTGTAACTCGTATTTGTTTTGAGTAATTTTTATAATTCTTTTTTTATATAAGATAATGCTCCTGCTGATGATATTCTTCTTCTCTAGATAACAAATATCAATTTGTTAATTTATAGAGTCGACGCATTATGTATTAATTTGTCAAAAGGCCACATAGATAAAATTTTAATAAAAAGACCAACAAAATTATTAGAGGAACATATTTGTTTAATACTAATCTGTTAGCTCTAGTAGAACTTATGAGTATGAAAAAAACTAAAGTGATATATTTTTGTTTCAATCTTTTTTAATATATCCTTTTTTAACTTAAAAAATATAAAAAACAATTGCCTTCATAAATTGCTATTGATATATATATTTATATAGTAGAAAAAAAATTGCATATATACTCTAGTTACCATAAATAACGGTTCGTAACCATATAAATTTAACACAAGAGACTATTATTTTTGTTAAACCATTATCATGTTGGCATCAGTGGCCAAGAAGATAATTAGCTGGAAATTTTTTTTAACACTCTTCTCACTTCAGTACTCTCCTGCAATCACTAGCCTTCGTGGCCGTTTTTGAGGCGATCCATCATCGACATGGTGATTGTATAACTTGGAATGCTGAGACTCTCAAATCTAGAATTCTAGCTATTGTGATATGATAAAGAAAATTTAAAATAGAGATAATTGTATGTGATTGATCTCTAAAAAATTTGTACAAATATATATACAAAGGAAAGAGATAAAAAAAAAATTATGAAAACATGATTTTAGAAAATTTATCATATACACACAAGATTCACTGGCCATTATAACGTGATTGTATTTCCTTGCCTACAACTAGCAGCAACCACTAAGTTATAGAACTTAAGAATACGAAACTGTTTTTTAAACGTAAGCATATCTAATTGTATGATTCAAGCGGTTCAGTTCACACATGCATGAAAACTAGTTTACTGCTGTTATCACATGGACATGGAGATTATATTCATAATTTTTTTTAGAAATTAAGACAATCAAATATATTACTTTTGAAACTTAATTATGTAATTAAAAAATATATATTAATTGAGATCGTGCTTGATTGTTATTAGATCCTGCTTGATTGTCGTCAAACAAATAGATATATTTGTACCTTTTAATTACATTGAAGAATCAAAATGTACTAACGTACTTCTAAAGTTTAGCATTGACATATAACGTACTATATATTTATTGACGTGTTACAAAACTATTATACTTGTAAATAATTTTAATTGCAACCTGAATTTCTGATAAATTTTGGTAATTATAGACTGATGCAGCTATTAATTGCAATAATAAATGAAGTGGTATTACATTTTTTGAACCTTATGAATTTGGAAGATGGATTTTGTAAGTATGGTTCATGTTGATCAATAACATGCATCAATATAATTTATGATTTTACATTGAGACTTATAATTTTTTTAGGCCATGAAAGCTTATTGTCAATAGATAGATTTGTTAGTACCTTATACTGAGGGATTATGAAAAAGTATGGTGGTGGTGGTGATGATGATAAGATGATTGAAAATATGTGAACTTAATTTTAAAATATCTCCAAGATTAAAAAATAATTATTCGTGCTAAAATTAAAATAATTAAGATGGTGCAAATATAGATCCTGAACTAAATAAGAGATTTTTTATTTTGGGACCAATAAGTGGTATTGCAAAATTTTGGAGTGATAAGTAGTTTCGGATATAATTAGAATAAAAAAGAATCAAATCGACATATTCGATTTTGGAATCGAAATCAATTCCTTTCAAATAAGTGCGTCAAAAATTTATTTTTATTGGTTGAATTTCAATTTTACAGATTTTAAATCGGAACCAAACGGAAAAACCAATTCATTACATTGAACTGATCTAACCAAACCCAAGCCGGCCAAACCCATAAATGAAAATAGAACAATGTTCTTCGATTTTGTGTATCAAGCCATGTGAGTTCACTGACACATTCTCTTCTTTTTTTTTTCTTAACTCGTTCTCCTAATTGAGGAACCAATTCACCGAGTCAACTTAAGTCAATGGTGTCCTTGTCACGAGTAGCACCGCCGGTCAGTTTCTCGCCTGAGGAGTTGGTTGCCGAGCCATAAGATGCACCACAAAGGTCCGTGGATAGCATCTCTGTCACTATTCAGTTTCGGCGTTTCAGGTAAAATAATAGACCTTGACACAAATTTAAAAGAAAACAAAAGAGACTTTTTTGTGGTATGGTAAAAATAATACAATTTATTTGATTGATAAAAAGGCCTATAAATAGGCTTTATATCATAACACTACTACTCACAATTCTTATTTTTTAGCCATGAAATCAAGTAACCAAATTTCTAAAAATTTGGTCAAAATTACTAATGACCACTTGGTCAATTAGTTAATAAATATTATTAAATATGAAATAAAACATTTAAATCTTAACACCCTCCTTTAAACTGAAATTTGCATAAGCCAGTTTAAAAGAAAATCAACTTTGTGGAAAGTCTTCCCTTATAGCAGCACGTGAACAAACTCCAAGTATACCACACAGCTTCACAAAAGTAGCCAATTTGAGAGGCTTGGTCTGTATATCTGCAATTTAATCTTCACTTCGTCAGTAAGCCAATTTGATTGTTCCATCATTGCTGAGATCTCTTAAAAATTAATATTTCACATCGATATGTTTGCTTCTTCCTTGTAGCACAGGATTCTTGGAGAGTTTAATAGCTGAGTTTTTGTCACAAAAAGCTGTAGTATCTCTAACTTGCTTGAACTGTAACTCTTCAAGAATTTTCCTCAACCATATAGCTTGACGAGCATAAACTGTTGCAACAACAAATTCAGCTTCTTCTATTGACAAGATGACAATTGGTTTCTTCTTGGAAGACTATGAAACGACTCATGTGCCTAACATAAAAACATAACTTGAAGTGCTCCTTTTATCATCTTGATCACCTGCATAGTCATTGTCAGTAAACCTAAACAAATCTAACTTTTCACCCTTCTTGTAAATTCAGCCCAAAATTTCTAGTTCCTTGCAAGTAATGAAGGATTCTCTTGGCAGCTAATAAATGCATTTATGTTAGATTTTCCATATATATACTTAATAAATAATGAATACTAAAAGTGTATATTTATTGAGAGTTTATTTTATTATTTTACATTTAAGAATCTCATTAACTACCCTAAAATAAGTATTTAAAGATTCAAAACAAAAGTTTGTCTAATTCATGAAAAATGACTGATTTTGCGCATGTTTAGTATAATGAGCAATTCTTGAGCCAATAAATCATGGACTTATCATTTCACAATATTGTGAGTCAAAGGTTAGCCTAGTTCAAGCGTTTAGGTGGTCAAATATGGGCTTCAACATAACTAAAATGCAGTCACAGCCCAACCTGACATGTCTCTGTATTTGGACCGTATTTTCCAAAATACAAATCCAAATATGGTGAATAAAGATGTTCTAGAAAGCTAAGACAAACAGTTACAACTTTGGTGTTTTGGTCAGGGCTGTATTTTAAATATATCACCGACTAATTGGCCAATAAAATCAAAAATGTGTAAAAGAAAGTCTTTCAACATTTACCTAACCTTGCCACCTTCTTTGACATTTTTCACTTGTGTTTTCCTATAAATAGGTGCTTGTATTAGAGAGTTAACATCTCTTAATCTCTTAAAATCTTCATTTCTAGTTTCATAAGTAGGGCTAGGGTAAAATTTTGTTGAGTTTATAGTTTTCATTTAACCTTTGAGTTATTCTTCAATGTAAAATCTTTGAATTAAGAGAGTTCTATTTCTCAAAAAGTATTTTGATTTGTTAGAGAGCTTGATTCATTGTCAACAAATGATATATTAAATACTTGTTATTTTTTACATCTCAAGAGTAAGTGCTTTGGTTTGTTAGAGAGCTTGATTCACTGTCAACAAATGTTACATTGAATACTTGTTATTTTTTATATCTTTAAAGCAAAGTAAGTCATAGTTTTTCACAAATAAATTTAAAGGTTAATCTTTTGTGTTTTTACCTTCTTCTTAAAGAGGTATTTTAATGTACTTGAATATTTAAGCTTCTAATTAAGATTACTTTTTAGTTGATTCTTAATTGAGTTATTATAATAGAATAAAAATGATTTCTTTAAATTTCTTCAAAGTGAATCTCAATGCACTACTATTTAATTATATTGAAATCTCATCATAAGAATCAATTTATCAACATAATTCTCATAACACTTGGATAATTAGACATATAATGGACTTGTGCAACTAATTCCCTATAGATCGACACTCAAACTCCCTAACTTTTGTTAATTGAGACAACCTATACTTAGATGTATAACCTTAAAGTTGTAGCATTAAACTCACATAATACATTATGTATGGTCTTGTTGCAGTTAAATACATCAAACTAACCACAATTTGCTTATAAAGTGTGCTTACTTCCTTCTTTCCTTCATGATCTTTGTTTAGTTTCAAGCCAAACTTAGTTGGAGTGCTTACAAGATTGCAATCCTTCATCCGAAACCTGTCTGAAATTTCTTATACATACTTCTTTTAAGAAATAAAGATCTCATTAGCCAACTACACTACTTCTATGCTAAGGAAGTAATGCATCATACCAAGATCAAACATTTCAAATTCAACCATCATAGATTTCTTGAATTCTTTAACCATGATACCATCATTTCTAGTAAATATAAGATCGTCTACATATAAGCAAGCAACAAGTAGTTTCACATTATCTCTAATTTTAACAAAAAGTGTGTGCTCATATGGACATTTGTGAAAGCTTCCTTTTAAAAAATAAGCCTCAATGCGACTATACCAAGCTCGTGGAGCTTGTTTTAATCCATAAAGAGCTTTCTTTAATCTATACACTTTATGCTAATTTTTTATCTTAATATAACTAAAAGGTTGCTCTATAAATATCTGTTCCTTCAAGTTTCCATGCAATAATGCCGATTTGACATCCAACTGAAAAATAGGCCACGAATTTTGCGCTGCTAATGTAATCATCTATTTGATTGTATTATGTCTTGCAACGGGAGCAAAAACTTCTGTATAATCGATTATGTATTCCTATTTATATTCTTTAGCCACTAAACATGCCTTATACTTATCAACTTCATTTTCTTTTAGTTTTGTTTTGAAGACTCACTTTACATTAATGGTTTTATGCTTTTATGGAAGATCAGTCAACTCTCAAGTATCATTTCTTTCAATGGCGTCAATTTTATCATCCATCGCCTTTCTCCATTTTGCTTCTTTGATGGCACTTTCAAAATTTATAGGATCACAATCTAAAAATAAAGCAAAGTGAGTGCTTGGATCTTCAATTTCAGTTACCCCATAGTCTTCCATCCATGTAGGCCTTTTTCAAATACGACAAAGTGGTTGAGCTGTTGCATCAATAGATTCTGTTGTTGTTGACAAAATTTCAGCAATTATTGGAATTGCTTCTTATGCATTTTTAGGCATAGAGGCTACTAGAGTTGGCTCCTATTCAGAATAATTGTAAAAAAGAACTTGAGTAGGCTATTGCCTATTCCAAACCCAAGTTTTTTTTCCCATTGAAGACAACATCTCGACTAGTCACAATCTTCTTGGTTAGTGGATTAAACAACTTATACGGGATATATGCATAAGCGATGTATCCAAAAAATTCAAAAATGATTCACAGCTAGTCTCCTTCTATCCAAGCCTCTTTTGGTGTCATATTCTGAACAACAAATGTAAGACTTCTGTTCAAGATGTGAATGCTCCAATTTACTGCTTCAGGCCAAAAGATTTTTGGAATTTTCCCCCTTGCCAACAAGGTTCTCACCATATTAAGAATGGTTTTGTTTTTCCTCTTCAATACACCAATTTGTTATGGTGTATAAGCAGTAGTCAACTCTATTCTAATGCCATGAATTTCACAAAAAATTTCAAATTTAATTGAGCAATATCCTCCACCATGATCTGTTCGGAGAGTCTTAATGGTTTTTCTTGTTTTATTTTTCACACGAGCCTTGAAGCTTTTAAATGCACAAAAAGCTTCTGATTTTGTTTGTAAAAAGTAAACCTAAGTTTTTCGAGTATCAATAAATGTAATTAAGTAACTTTTACCTCCATTGGAAGATGGTTTTATAGGGCCACAAATATCAAAATGAGTTAGCTCCAGAACACATTTTGCTTGCCATGACTTACCTTGGGGAATTTAGAATGATGTTGTTTGCCAACAACACATTCTTCACAAACTTGGGAAGGAATACTAATTTGAGGAAGACTTGTCACCGTATTTTTCTATTAAAAGGTCTTTAATCCACCAAAACTCAAGTGATTATAACAAAGATGCCACAACCAATAAGGATCTATTGCTTCAGCCACTAAACAAGATTGCACATTTTCAATCTTAAATGGAAACAACCTATTTGAACTCATTTGCTCAATATCAATAGCTCCTCTAGTAGGATCATAAATTTCACAAACATTATTCTAAATAGTGTTTACATAACCCTTTTCTTGCAATTAACCAGCACTTAACAAATTACTTTTCAAATCAGGGACATAAAAAATATTAGAAATTATTTCTACAAAACTATTTTTGGTTCGTATCTCAATATCACCTTTTCCCATCACATTCACAGTGGAACAATCACCAAAACTTACTGAAGAATAAAAGTTTTCATTTAAATAAGAAAAAAAAAACTTACTTCCACACATATGGTTATTGCATCTCGTATCCATATTCCAAACATTAGACTCAGGTTCCTAATTAGCTTGGACAACCATTAATAAAGTTTCTTCTTCCTTCTTTTCAGCAAAATTTGATTACTCTCCCTTTTCTTTGTCATTAGGCAACTTAGCATAACATTCAGAATGACAATGTCCAAATTTATGACATCTAAAACACTCTACCTTGGATTTGTCAAAATGTTAATCTTATCCTCTACCTTTACCCTGAAATTGATCATCATTGACTTTGAAATGCTTGTTGCCATCTTTATTGCCTCGATGCCCCCTTTCTCTAACTCTAACTCTAACTCTACCCCTTCCTCTAAAGTTTAAGGAATAAGTAACGATAAAAGCCTTCAAAGCTTGATCCTCTGTAGTTAAACTTTGGTTTATCTTCTGTTCATAGACTAACAAGAAGCTCTGCAATTCATTAAGAGAGAGTATATCTATGTCTTTTGATTCTTCAATTAAACATGTGACAAAATCAAACTTTGGTGTTAGGGAATACAATATCTTCTCCACAATGGTGACATCTTTCATCTCCTCACCATGAAATCGCATTTTGTTGCTTATGTCCATAGTCCTAATACAGTAACTGGTGACAGATTCCCCATCCTTCATTTATAGAGTTTCAAAATCCCTTCTTAAGGCTTAAAGTTGTACACGCTTCACTCTAGCAAAGCCTTGATATTTTTTTTCATGGAATCTCAAATATCTTTGGAAGTTTCTTTACAAAGAATTGTTTCCATGATGGAACAATCAATTGCCTGAAAAAAATGATTTTTTATCTTTAAATCTTTTAGCTTTCTCCATTCAAACTCTATTTTCTAAGCATTTGTCAATATTGTATTTGTTGTAGGTTCTTCAATTCCAGATTCAACCATTAGCCAATACTCTTTTAACTGTAGAAAATTTTCCATTAGCATACTCTAATGGTCATAGTAACCATCAAAATGAAGGATTATTGCCTACACAAAATTAAAATCTGAAGCCATCGTTTCCTGTAAAAATTAAATCAAAGGAAAAAATAGTTGCTGTTATTTTTATTTTTATTTTTGACTATTTTTGGGAATTCTCACTTTTGGGAATTTGAAAACTCTTTCTCTGTTACTTTTACACACTTCCTAGCACTAATACCACTGACAAATTTAAAAGATAATAAAACAGACTTTTTTAGGGAATCGTAAAAATAATACAATTTATATGATTGATAAAAAGG
The DNA here is from genome assembly GCA_035584115.1 of Cedrela odorata. NCBI lineage: Eukaryota > Viridiplantae > Streptophyta > Magnoliopsida > Sapindales > Meliaceae > Cedrela > Cedrela odorata. Next base: position 12,837,960 of record JAXCLQ010000002.1, read on the forward strand.
CCAATAAATAAGCTTTACATCATAACACTACTACCCACAATTCCTATTTCTTAGCCACGAAATCAAGTAACCAAATTCCTAAAGACTTGGTCAAAACTACCAATGACTAAAGACTTGGTCAATTGATTAATAAATATTATTAAATATGAAATAAAACATTTAAATCTTAACAGATCTACACTTGAAATATTAGATTTAGCAAAAGAAATCGAATTATTATATTTTAGTATTCATTTTCTCGAAAAATTTAATTGTTTTATTTAATTTTTTTTCATTGTTTAAAATTTAGCGAGCAAGAATTTCAAAAAGGAGATGAGATTGCATGGTATTCAGATGAGAATAAGATTGTGAGAAATGAGTATCATCCAACTATAGCTTATGCATATGGTAAATTTTTGTTTTGACTTTTATGCTGATTTTTGAATTAGAGTAAATTTAGTTAATGTAATGTATATATGAATGCAAAATATGCAGATAATATTTTTAAATCGCATTAAGCTTCATAGGAGGTTTATGATGCAGTTGCTAATCCAGTAGAGATAATTGATAATATTTTTTTGCTGAAAAAATGCTTTGCTGCCAGTGCTAAAAATTTAAGCACTCACTGTAATAACTCACTGCTAAAAAATTTTTTTGCTGCTTAAATTGCTCCTAATTAATGGTGGATGTAATTTCTTGTTGTGAGTTAACGCAATGAAGGTCCTTAAAATGAGGCGTGGTGAAACAACTTATAAATTTGCATTCATTCTACAATTGATCACTCTTATCCTCAGACAAACAAAGGAATCTATCTCTCAAGCACAACTTTTTCTAGCAGACCTTGCTTTCACTGCTCTTTTGTTCAAAGTTGAGCTACTTCTTACTGTTAATGTTCTATAGTAAAAATTGGATAATGCATTAGTAATTGGCTTTACTCTTTTTTGAGGTCACAGTAGAACATTAAGCATCATTCTGTAGTTGCTCTTCGTCCCGAAAATTGAAAATCTTGCTCATCGAGCTAGTTAATTAAAGAAAAGATACAATGAATTTAGCCTTCCTGCAATTATCTATTCTAATGCACATGCCTTTTATCTTCTGGCAGGTTCAACATTGTCGGGCAGGTACTGAAAATTTGATATTATGGAGTTTGATATACTTTTCATTCGTTGAAAGGCAAAATGTGATTATGTTATCTGATCAACTATAAGCTCTAACCATTTGGGAACTTTTTATTTATAGTAGGTTGTTACAACCAATATAGATTTTTCATTGGCACAATTGATTCAGGTGATCATTCTATTTAATAGTGGTGGAAAGAATGGTGGCGGATATGAGGCTTCTAAATATGTGGTTATAGCTTTCCATATGGAAATTATGCTCTTACCCGCGGTAATGAACAATCTTCCAATCTTGATATTATCTTTCTTTGGGCGATATAAACAAAACAATAGGAAGCAGAGGAAATATATAGAAAATAGAGAATAAACTTTCTACCTTTTTATTGATAAACAAACAACCTATAAATAGGCTAATACATAATTGAAAGTAACATAAAAATAGGCACTGTTCTAGGTTAAAACAAACCTACTAAAGACTAGGACAATCCACATGCAAATTATTAAATTTTCTCAACAATCCCTCCTTTAAATTGATGTTCCAAACATAACATTCAATTTAACAAGAGTTAAATTTTGAAGCCTCATCACTCAAATTTTAACATTTGAAGTACAAATACCAAGTAGTTTCATAAGCTTCTGAAATGCAGGAAACTTGAGAGGCTTTGTTAGAATATCAGCAATCTAGTCTTCACTTCTGCAGTAAATGAGACTAATAACTTCATCATTCGTGAGATCTCTCAAGAAATGATACTCCACATCTATTGTTTACTTTGACCATGTAAAACTGGATTTTTTGAAAGCTTTATTACTGAAATATTGTCATAATAAATCTGAGTATGTCTATCCTCCTTGAAATACAGCTCTTTAAGGATTTTCTTTAGCTAAATAGCTTGACAAATTCAGCTTCAATGGATGAAAATGTGACAATAGGTTGCTTCTTTGATGACCATGAAACAGTTCTTATCCTTATCATGAAAACATACTTAGATGTGCTTTTTTGATCATTTGAATCTTCTGCATAATTACTATTTGTAAAGGCAAACAGATCTGACTTTTCTCCATTATTGTAGAACAGCCTAAACTCCTTAAAACCTTGCAAGTACCAGAAAATTCTTTTTGCAGCCAAGAGATGAATCTCTAAAGGACATTTCATGTACCTGCTAATCACACTTACAACATGCATTATATCAAGTCTTATTGTTGTCAAATATATTAAAATCCCCGTTATTTGTTTGTAAAGAGTGTAGTCAACCTTCTTTGCTCTATTATCTTTGTTTAGCTTCTTACCAAAATCAAATAGAGTATTTACAGGATTACAATCCTTCATCTGAAACCTGTCCAAGATTTCTCGTGCATACTTCTTTTAAGAAATAAAAAATTCAGTAAAAGACTGCACTACTTTAATGCTAAGAAAATAATGCATCATGCCAAGATGAGACATCTCAAATATAATGATCATGGTTTCTTGAAACTTCTAAACATGGCTGTATTATTTCTAGTGTAGATTAAATCATCTACATATAAGCAAACAATGAGCATTTTTCCTCCATCTTTATAAAAAGTGTATGTTCATAAGGATATTTTTGAAATCCTTCATTCAAAATATAATTTTCTATACCATTATACCAAGCCTATGGAACTTGTTTTAATCTATATAAAGCTTTCTTTAACTTAAACACTTTATGGTTATTGCTAAGTTTTACATTACCGGGAGGTTGATCGACAAATACCTCTTCTTTCAATTCTCCATGGAGGAATGTTGATTCACGTCTAATTGGAAGATAGGCCATAAGTTTTGAGCTGCCATTGCAATCACCAATCTAATTGTATCATGCCTTACAACCAAAGTAAAGATTTCTTTACAATCAACACCAAACTCCTATTTGTAACCCTTAGCTACCAAGCATGCCTTATACTTGTCAACCTTACCATTTCCTTTAGCTTTGTCTTGTAAACCCACTTTACACTAATTGTCTTCTTCCCTTTTGGAAGATCACATAGCTTTCATATATTATTTCTTTCAATGGCTATAATTTCAGCATCCATAGCCTTTCTCCATTTTGGTTCTTTAACAGCCACTTTAAAAATGGTAGAATCACAATCTGAAAACAAAGCAAAATATGTAAGTGGGTCATCACCTTAATCAACTCTAGTTACCTCATAATTAGTTATCCATGCTAGTCTTCTTCGAACACGTTGAGGCCTTTGTGATTTAACTGCAAGTATGCTTTGATCAACTATTGAAATATTTTGAGTGACTTCCTCTTCTTGCACATTCTTCATAAGTTGCTGCCCTTTCTCATTATCATTAAAATATGTTGGAATATTTCTTTTACACCATTTGATTTTATGACCAGGTTTCTTTTTCATCAAATGCCACATCACAGTTAATGACAATTTTCACGGTGCTAGGATTGTATAGTTTATAAGCTTTTGACTTGTCACTAACACTGAGAAAAATGCATTTTTCTCCCTTGTTATCTAGCTTCCTCCTCTTCTCATCTAGAATATAGGTATACGCAATACACCTAAAAATTCAAAAATAATCTATAGCAAGTTTCCTTCCACTCTATGCTTCCTTTGGTGTCATATTTTGAACATCAAGTATAGGACTTCTATTCAATATATGAATGCTTCAATTAATTGCTTCAAGACAAAAAAATTTTGGAATGCCACATGTTGTTAAAAGGCTTTGTACCATATTTATAATAGTACGGTTCTTGCTCTTACATACTTCATTCTGTTAGGGTATATAAGCTATTGTAAGTCGTCTCTTGATTTCATAGTTCTCACAAAAAATTACAAATTCAAGTGAGCTATATTCTTCACCATAATCCGTGTAAAGAACTTTCATTGGGTTGCCAACTTTTTTTTTCAACAAACGCTTTATAGCTTTTAAAAGCTACAATAGGCTTTATATTTTTCTTGCAAAAAATAAACTCATATCTTACGACTATAATCATCAATGAAAGTAATTATATATCTTTTACCTCCATTAGAATGTGGTGTTATTGGCCCGCAAATGTCCAAATGAACAAGCTTTAATACCTTCTTCGCTCTCCAAGATTTCCATGTGGTAATTGATTACGATGTTGTTTGCTAACAACACATTCTTCACAAACTTGAGAAGAAGTTGTAATTTGAGGAAGCTTGGTCACCATGTTCTTCTATTGTTGTGTTTTCAATCCACCAAAATTTAGATGCCCATAGCAAAAATGCCATAGTCATGGCTCATCTTTTAATTTTATTGAGAAACATGAATGAGTGGTGTTGTGGAGATAAAAAAGAGAACATATGATTCGTTGTCATGTTAACTTAAGCAATTAAACTCAACTTTGCATCTTGAATCTGATATACTCCATCTTTGATAAAAATCTCATATCCTTTTTCTTGTAATTGACCCACACTAAACAAGTTGGTCTTTAAATGTAGCACGAAAAGAACATTAGCGATAGTATGGGTGGAATTTCCTTTAGTTTGGATTGTTACATTTCCTTTTCCCATAACAGAAATTGTGGAGTTGTCACTAAATTTAACAGATGCAAAAGGATTCATTCAAGTCAAAGAATGCCTCATTCTCTCCAAACATGTGGTTATTGCATCCAGTGTCTAAATACCACATGTTTTGTTGAGTTTCTTCTTTCATGTGACACATCATTAAAAGAGACACCTCTTCTTCCTTTTCTGCAAAGTTAGTTTGATCTCCACTTTGTTTAATTAGTTTGACATTCTGATTTATAATGGTCATACCTATGACATCTGTAACATTCAACATTGGACTTATCTGCTGACTTTAATCTATAAGTTGTTGAGTGGTGGCCTCCACGTCCTCTGCCTCTTCTTTGAAATTGACTCTCTTAATGATGATGATTTTGTTGTTGGTTCCCACGATCATTGTTTTTTCTACCTCTTCTACCTCGACCTCTGCTTCTTCTTCATCCTCTATCGGCTCTACTGGGTGTAGAGCGATTTTTTGATAAGGCCTTCAATGCTTGTTCTTCTTTTTCCTGTTGGTTAATTTTTTGCTCATAAACTAACAAAGAACTTTGTAATTCATCAATTGACGATAAACCAACATCATTAGCTTCTTCTATAGAACAGACAACAAAATTAAATTTTGGTGTCAAGGATCGAAGAATCTTCTTAACAATGAGAACATCCTCTGTCTTGTCGTCATGGATCCGCATCTTGTTAACTATTGCCATCGTTTTTGAAAAATAGTCCGCAACTAATTCTCCTAACTTCATTCGAAGCAATTCAAACTAGAAACGAAATGCTTGAAGTTGCTGCTTCTTAGCCTTTGTTGTACCTTGGTAATTCTTCTTTATGAAATCCCAAATATACATGGCGGTGTCCTTGCAAAGAATGGTTTCCAAGATTGAATGGTCAACAGCTTGGAAGAGATAATTCTTTGCTTTATGATCATTTAACTTCAACCCTTTAAGCTCCGTCTTTTGCGCATCTGTCAGCATAACATCTTCTGCTAGTTTTGCTACTCCAGAAACAATAATCGTCTAATATTCTTAAACCTCAAGAAGTTCTCTATGAGCATGCTTCAATGGTCATAATGACCATCAAAGCGTGGAATGGCTTGTTATACAAAACTTTCAGAAGCCATCAATTTCACTTTTACTCTTCTTGGAACTTGGCTCTGATACCACTGATATAAACAAAATAGTAAAAAGCAGAGGATATATAGAAAACAGAGATAAACTTTCTACCTTTTCATTGATAAACAAACAGCTTATAAATAGGCTAATACATAATTGAAAGCAACTTGAAAATAGACATTATCCCATATTAAAACAAACCCACTAAAGATTAGGACAATCCACTTGCAAATTATTAAATTTTCTCAACAAAAACTGTATGGAATCTTATAAGTATGAAGAATTTTTGGCTGAAAATTTCATGTTTTATCTCCAAGCAACTCTACTATTAGATTTTGATGGTTCTTTGCAATTTTAGGTACTGTGGTTCTTATGATTCTTATTCCCTCTATTGCAACGAAGAGGGCTAGTGTCAAGATTGTTTTCACTCACTTCAACATTGATAACGGGGATAGAATTGGCAGTACAGTTTATATATTTGTTTTCTAACTTCTAAAGAGTCAATGTACCCTTACTAGTTATGATGCATCTGCTCATATGGTAAGTTGTATTAATCTTTTATTGACTCTTCTATTGAATATATTATTGACTCCTCTATTGAATATATTGTTGACTTCTCTACTGAATATATGCTTTGATAAAAAAAAAATTAAAATAATTGATAAATAGGGTACCTTAAAACCAATTGGAACCGAACTGATAAATATAATAATCTATTAAATAGGGTAGGTTTTGATTATAAAATTTAATAATCAAATTTTTTTAGAATAGATTCTAATTCTGAATAGAATCAAAACCGTATCTTATTTTATCATACAACGTTAAAATATGGTTGATGCATTGCATAAACCAAATTGCATTCTTCAAAAGGAAAAAGTACTATAGGGACATATGAATGTAGTCTTCTTTTGATCTTCATGAGCTATGGCAATTTGGTTGTATCTAAAGTATCCATGTAAAAAACAATAATATGATTTCCCAGCCAATCTATCAAACATGTAATCAAAGAATGGTAAAGTAAAATGATCCTTTCTGGTGGCTATATTCAACTTTCTGTAATCGATGTAGACTCTTCATCTAGTGATTTTTCTTGTTAAGATCAGTTTATTGTTGTCATTTTTCACTACTATCATACCTCTTTTCTTCAGTACCACTTGCACAAGACTAACCCATGAACTGCTGAAAATAAGATAAATGATGCCAGCATCTAACAATTTAAACACTCTAGCTCTAATGACCTCCTTCATGTTCTGATTCAATCTACGTTGAGCTTCAATTGATGGCTTGTAGCTGTCTTCCATCAAAGTTTTATGCATGCAAATGGAAGTATTAATACCTTTTATGTCAGTTTGAACCAACCAATGGCAGTTTTGTGTTTACGCAAGACTCTTAGCAATTTATCCTCTTCTTCATCATTCAACGATGCAAAAATGATAACCCGAAGTGTAGAGGATTCTCCCGAGAAAGCATACCTCAAATGTGATGGTGGGATTTTAAATTCAATCGTAGGTGGTTTCTCGTTGGAGGTAGTGGTTTCATAGAATTCTTTCACAGATCTTCAATTTGTCGGTGTTGATTGTAGCAAAATGATGTAACTTCCAAATACTTAACCCATTCAATCACCTCATATCTCTCAAAATTTAGTACCCCACTCAAATAAGCTTCTAAATTATTAGTTAGAAACTATGTACCCATGTTTTCTAGACATAACTCTCTGCCACATCAATTCTTAAACAATTCTCCTGCTTTTCAGGAAACTTCATTGCTTTGGCTTATGTAAAAATTTAATAATGTTACAAAATCCAAAGCATTCAAGGAAGAAGAAAGTCTCTTTAAATTAACCCTTAAATTATATAAAGGCATCATCTCAATCCTACATAGGAATAACATTTAAATTCATTTAAGTTATAGGTAAACTTATTTATTCACTTATTTATTATTATTTTAATCAGAGGGTCTATAGAATGAGGCCCAAAAACAAATGATAGGTCTTTACAATAGAAACAAGTTTCTTGTTCTTGGGCCATATCTTGCATCCAATGAAAAGTTACTTGCATGGTCTCACACTAATCACAGTTATTGGGCACATTTTAAAGGTCAATTTTAATAATTAATTGCTCAAGAAATCCTTTCTTTTTTTGAGATAATAATAATTAATTACGTTTTGAAATAATGATACAATTTGTTCATTTGTAACAAGTAAGTCTCTAACTTCAATAAAAATAACTAAAATATCATTTTGTGTTAAATTAAATATTATGATATGATCAAAATTCAATATTATAAAGGTATTTTTTTTTTATTTCAATAGAAATTAGGAACCTATTTATTATAAATATATAAATTCAATGTTATAAATATTCAAAATTTTGTATTTAGTGCTTATGTATTTTAAACTAATTACTATTAATTAATGAAATGCTGAGTCAAGGAAATTACTTCAATTAAATTGCTGCCTTAGATTATGGTTCTAATCTTCAATTATTAAAGAGATAATATTGCACCTTCATACATTGCACTCTAATGGAAATTGTCTTTTCTAGGCTAATTATATTTAGTCAACACTTATCAAAAAGAAATTAGAACAGCAAACCTCGACAAGAGAGAAATATTTATTGATATTATAAAAAGAGAGATTATAACTAACAGGACATAAATATATTTATTATATAAAAAATCTCATTAAACATACTAAATTATATAATTAATAAGCTTAGTTTTACATGCAATTCTAAGCAACTTAATACAATAATTAACTAATTCATTGGTTCTCAACTAAATTTTCCAAAATGAATTTCTTAATTATTTGCAGAAATTTGTTGGAAGCTTTTGACTTCTACGAATGGCTCTTTCGTAAAAAAACCCAGTTGTTTTTCCTTGAAACTTGATGTATTCGATAATTTTTCTTATTTTTTCTGTTGATGCAGCGAAAATTCTTTTATAAACCTAGTACACCAGCAATGATCTTCTCCTCTATACTTGATTGATTATTTAACATGCAACCATAATAAAACCTAAGAGGGTAAAAGCCGGTAGTCCGGCGAAAATCCTCTGATGCTTAAGTCAGGGTTTTGCTTTATGATATGAGAGAAAAAAAAAAAAGACAACGACAATATATATTCTAAATTTGAAATTATGTTATCAAGTCTAGCCCAGAATTCATCATGTGTACCTAGTTGCCTTTGAACTCTTTTTATAAGTTGTTTTAAGTCTCTCAAATTTAGTAGAACTTCATAGAATCTAGAAATAGTGATCCCCTCGTACGAGAATCATGAAAATTTTATTTGATTAGCATCAATTTTCTAGGTTTTACTAGATTTTGAGCTCATTTTGTAGAATACATCTACTAGGTCAAAAATCCTTATTATAGAATAATCCAAAAAAAAATTTTGGGAAAGAAATGAATCCTCTCTTAATAAGTGATTGTTGAGAGGTCTCGAAAATCCTTATTTGAGACTTCTTTATTCACCTGGGATGAGCTCAAATTGTGTTGCATATCTGAGACCTTTATTAAATTGTTGCCGAGACCTTTATATTGGGAGAGGTCTTTGATATGACACCCAAACCTGAGGCCTTTTATTTGACCTTAGATGGTCTCGTATATCACTATACTTGGGGTCCTTGTTATCTCTTGAACAATATCTCTGGGCTTAAGGCAAGCTTAAGTGTAACATCCCAAATCCGGAGATATTATCGACAGGTGATAAAATCCCCTATCACCCTGAGCCTCTCTCTCTCTCTCTATCTGTCTGAAATGCATACACAGTTCTTATAAACTCATCAAAATGCATGTATTGCATAAGGGCAATATGCCCGACCATGAAACAGAAATAATACATTAATGTTTTACAATATCTGACACAATACAAAATCATACTGAAATTCATTTTTGACTTCAAATCATAACTCTATCTGTAATGCATAGGACTCTCTCTACATGATGGACTATATGCCCCTGGTGACTACAGTGTGTATCATTTCCTTTGTCCATGTCTCCACTGTATTGAAACATCTCCCTCTTTAACAAAACATCCGATTTATAAAACTGAAAAAGTGAGGGGGTGAGTTTTAAAGGACTCAATGAGTGGATATATATATCTAAAGATGAAAAAAAAAACATTAATATTAGGAAAATAACTTATGCTATAAATAAATTCAGTCCAAGGCTAAAATTTACATCATATTCAAACTCTATTGTAATAAAACCACTTTGAAAACTATACGATCATAAAACTGAATCAACATCATGTTTAAAATTTTTGGCTATTATATATATATATATATATATAATTTCGAAACTGTCTAGTCATAAAACAGAAATTCATGAAAACTCTGATATTTAGTGGCGTTTCATATCGTCGTCCCCCTAAATACGGCTATGTGATCTCTAATGCCTTGAGACGTTACGTATTGTCGTCTCTTAAGTCATTATCACTGCTCTTAGGAATGTACCATCTAAGGCAAAGGAAATCTAGAGGCGTTAAGTATCATTGTCCCCCCTAGATGCATTTCTGAATATAAAACCAACTCACATTTTAAGAACAAATTCTTCATTATAATTTGAAAACATAAACTAAACTATTTTACAACTTTCATGAATGTGTATCAAAACTTATTACCAAAATCTATATTTTGAGTCATGAATTTAAAAGAACTCATATATAATCCAATTGATCATCATTATATTCAAAATAATCTACAACAATAAAACCCTAAGTAATTTTTCTCATTCATAGATAATCTACATAAATCAATTCTCAAGACGTTTATAATTCAACATTATGGTCAAACAACATTTTAGAAGAAATAAAGAATCCACAAGAATTGCTTACTAGAAGTTGAGAGAGGACTAATAAGGCTGAAAAAGATTAAAACTAGCGAAAACCATATTAACATGTTAACAAAATCTCTTCTATCAACCAAATTTAAGCATTGCTTAGACTTGTTTGAGATTGAAAGCAATTAGTCGTTGCTGGGAGTAATAGAGACACACAAGGTATTATTGAAAGCTTGAACGAGGTGGAGAATTGTGGAGACTTTGTTGTTTCAAGTTCTGTTACGAAGTGATGAAGAAACTGAAGCTGACATGGCAAAGATGGCATGACATGCTGAATATTAATTTCTCGTCCTTGTTGGAACAGAATATGTTATATTTGTTATTTTTCAGTTTGTTGGTTTGTTAAATGAATGAGCTGTCAAATGAAAAGGTATATATAAACAAATAGAAACAGAAGTCAAAGTATGGGATTTTCCTTGAATGAAGAAAATAGAGAAACCGAGAGAGTGAAGAGGGAAAAAAGTCTGGTTTATCTTTCTTCGGTAATACTTTTATTTGGTTGGTTTGCTTTGTAATTCTTGTGTTATTCAAGTGAACCAATAAAGAACAGATTTTGTGTTGTTCTTGCCGTGGATGTAAGCCAAGTTTCTTGACTAAACCACGCAATGATCTAGTGTTAACTACTTAGTGTTTGATTAAATTCTTCTAAGAATTATTCTTGTTAGTTCATTGTTACGTTATAAGTTTCCTTGTTGAATTCTCAGAAGCATAGTTTAGTCAGCAATTTGTTAGCAAAGATTGGAGCCTAAAATTCTTATCAGAAATTGAGTTGGAACGGTCTTGATAAAGTTTGTCAATTATATTCGTGTCGAATTAACACTTAGTATCATAAATTTTTATCTTTACCTAAAAATATTTTGATTACTGAAGCCAGAAATGGATATAGGACAAAATGCAAACAGAAACACAACATACGTAAAATGGAGTTATAACAAAGAACATAAAACTTACAATAGAACCCTTATAAGTTTATGTCTTAATGTTAAAAATATTTTTTAATTTTATATTATAAATTAAAATATACATTGGCGAATCTAATAGTACAAACCAAATACAGTAGTCGAAGCTCCAAAAATTGCACGCTTTTGAATACTGTTATTGGAAAAGCACCACTTAGTTGCGAAAATGAAAAATGTGTTAGCTAAAATGTATCTTTCGATTGATTTGACAGGATGGGCAAACTGTTACAATGCTCATTTGAAAGTGTCCATTTTCAAGTGTTGCATACCTCTTCGGAAGTGCTAAGATCACAGGAACAAAGAAATGTATCTTTCGATTGATTTGACAGGATGGGAAAACTGTTACAATGCTCATTTGAAAGTGTCCATTTTCAAGTGTTGCATACCTCTTCGGAAGTGCTAAGATCACAGGA
>JAXCLQ010000002.1:12887714-12901106 GCA_035584115.1 Cedrela odorata
CTTGCTGAATCCAGCTTTCATATATAATTGTGGATTTGCTGATATGGTGGGGCATAAGAGGGTATATTAATGAGTTCAGGAAAAGGAAGTTGAAGCTTCCGCCGATAGCATACTTCAGTACATACCATGGATCAATATCTCATTTACCAACTGGCTATATGTGGAGTCCTCATCTGGTGCCAAAGCCAAGTGGTAGGTTTGTTATTGTGCTCTGTCAATATTGTAGTGTGCAAACTTTTAGCTTTTTTGATGTGCCTTTTTATTTAATAATGGCTAAATTTTATTATTTGTCTTCACCTCATTCAGCTGAGGTATATTACATAAATGTTAATCAACATCTTGATCTCATGCATGTCAGGTGACGACTTCATGCTCAGTCAGTTAATGTTTTGATGAGTATCAATAAAAATTATTGTACGAAAATTGATAACTGCGCTGTCTGTCTTTCTACACCTTTTGTTTAAGTAAGCTTAGTAGAGTTATAGTAATTTAGGATGTTACAATTATCTCCAGGGCTCTTTCTACTGGAAATTGAATTCTCCACCAAATATGTACCCCTACCTTATATTAGTTGGTCTGATGAATTTTTGCATTCTGACATGAACCATATTTCCTATTTCAGCTCTAGTTTAACAAAGGTGTCTTGCAGCTTAATCCAACTCAAATTGAAGTCCAGTTTCTTGGAACTTGAAATCACAACTTTATTTACACTAATCAGTTCTTCCCCTCTATTCTAAATAAATTTTCACATACATAGAGTGTGCCTCTTTTTCTAGTATGAATAGAAGTGAAGGAGAAACAAAAAATTAGTGTTATTGAAGGGGTAGACGTATTGTACATGCCTAATGGCTGAAGGGTACATTTGAAACTAAATAGGAGTGTAGGACCATCAACATCAACATGAAAACCTGCATGCATGTATTTATGGTATATACGTTTGTGGTTCTCCAATAATATTGCTGCATTGATGTTGTTACTACCATTGCTGGTTAGCTTCTGCAAACATTTTTGTGTTATCTGAACCATTTAGTTTTATGATATTGTGTGGCTTAAAAAATCATACGATTGTCATAATTCTAGAGCGAGTCCTTAGTTACAAAAATCATTAGAATTGATAAATCTAAGTGATTTTAGTTAGTGTCATCCACAACATTTTCTTTTGACAAAAACACTATAGCTTCCATTATGCTCCAAAAGTTGTTCTTAATCTACTGTCAACTTCATATTTTCTTAGAATTTTCTTCTTGCAGTATGAATCAGTCATTTCTGTTGATTTTCTAAGCTTCTACGTATCTTGGTCTTTCTAATATTCTTTTCAATGACAATGGAATTATTTATGCCTTCTATAAAACAGGTTGGAAGGATTGACTACATTTAATCTAATTTGCAGATTGGGGCCCTTTAGTTGATGTTGTTGGATATTGCTTCTTAAACCTTGGGTTGAAGTATCAACCACAAGAAGACTTTGTTCGGTGGATTCAAAATGGACCACAACCTATATATATTGGGTTTGGAAGCATGGTATGCTATTTGCTAAAACTCTTGTTGAAATGATATATACTGCAATGTGTTTTATTTATCATGTTTTCTTATAGTTCATTGTCATTGGTGGAACTGCACTTGATGATTTAGTATAGGGATGACAGTGGATCGAGTTTGGGATGGATATCTTGAAACTCGTATTCGCATCCACAAAAAAAAATTCAATACCATACCCGTACCAAACCTATAGCGGATTTGATATTTATTACCAAACTCGCTTAAATGGATACTTAACATTTACTAAATCCGCTCGGATATCTACGGATTTTAAGCGGGCTTTTAGTAGAATTTTGAGAAACAACTATCCAAAGTCTACACATTTTGCTGAAACTTGCACTATGTTTCGTAGCTCTCATGGACTCTGAGTTTGATGTGGAACTGAGTTTTACTAAGCTACCAAAAAGATCGAAGCTCAGTTCCTCATTATCACATGGGCATATAGAAAGAGAAAGCGAGTTCTCAAGTACTGAAGGATACTGCTGCAGCAGATCACAGATCCCACTTAGTGGACACCATTAAGAAGATTACAAATAGAAAAATAACCACATGTACAAGCTATAATATAACCAGTAAAAGACCCACACACCCATATTCAAGATTTTCCCACTCAATTTTTGTCTTTTGAGAAACTTAAATGACCTCATATTAGGGAAGAACCAAACACGCTTTCCAAGAAGAATCTATACAACAAATATTGCAGCTCTCATTGCATATTAAAGAACAAAAAGAAAGAAAATTGGATAAACAAAGACAAACAATGACAATGACTACCTGTTGACATAGTTATAACAATCAAGCACCAAAAGAATACAAAACAAAAAAATAAAGAGTTGTATAAGATGCTTGACAACAGTCAAAGTATCCATGCTTTCATTAGCAAAAACTGAATTCTCTTGGTTTCTTATAGTTCAAAACCGCTAATTAAAACTAAGCTAATAAATTATAGAAATAGGATTTAAAGAATATTAAAGAAAAATAATTAAATGAATTAAAACAAATAATGAGCCAGTAGAGCTTACATGAAAGTAAGGAGAGAATAAGAAGCAGGACACCAGCACATGAATAAAGTATTAATAGCTTGCATCGATGAGGATAAACAGGAAAAAGGCAAATTGATAGAGTCAACACTGGCCAGAAAAAATGATAGAAGTGTTTGCCATAGAGGCTGCTGTTTGACAAATGCCAAGCAAACGAGAGGCGAGAGAGAGTAGAAACAGTGGTGATGTTAAGGTTAAATATAAAAACGACTTCGTTTTTATATTAATATCAAAATAACGTCATTTTTATACTTTCAGAAAAAAAAAAAAAAAAAAACCTGTGGATACCCATAGATATCTATTCGCGCTTATATCAGTCCCAAACCTGTTACGAGTTTTAAATTTATTTTTCAAATCCGTCCCAAATCCGCTAAGAGGCATACCAAACCCATCTCATGAGGGTTGGGTAGTAGGGAGTTTGCGGGCAAAATTGTCATCCTTAATTTAATAGGAGAGTTTCCCGTCAAAGTAATTTGACACAATAGCCTTTTCATATGAAATAATGAGAATTTGCCCGCAAATTGATAAGGCATGTAATATAATCAAAATGTAGAGTACTGATAGGATTCATAAAAACTAGCAAACCTTATTTGAAATAATGGATTATAAAACAAAAAAGAAACAGCCTGCATGAGAAAAATGATGAGAAGATAAGATAAATGTACAGCATAGTAGTGTTAATTGTTGATATTCCATCCGCCAGTGTATTTTTTAAAATTATCAAGAGGCATTCCCAGCAGTATGAAATGAAAGGCGGTAGGAATGAAGCCACAACCTCCGCCATTCTGACTGACCCGAGACACCATCCACAGGAGATTGGTTTTCAGACAGAAGAAACTGTGTAGATTGTAAAGAAATTTCATGAGATTCATGACCAATACTAAATGTGGCTGAATTTAACTCATTCAGATAGTTAAGACTGTTTTTGTAACTGAAAATGTGACTGATCCACCAATCAATGTTTGGTTACATTCTCAACTGGTCTATCATTTGTCGTTAGTGAATTAAATAGGCCTGGAGAGGGATAATGGGCCTTAGATTGGAATTAGAATTCACTTCTTTGTTGTAGTTACTGAGAATAGTCTATTATTTACAGAATAATAGACTATATATTACATCAATAGAGATTGTTTTATGAAATTTTTTGTTGCCTCTACCACCCTCCTATGATAATTTTCTGGTTTTGATATTGCTGATGACATCTGATGTTTGTTTAGTTACTCTACTCTTCTACTTATTTTTGTGCAAACATTTTAGTGATGATTCAGTTTGTTGGCTATAACATTTCTTCATGAATGTTGGTATTGAAGATTGTCTTTGTTACTTGTCAAGCCTCTCGATGATCCCAAGAAAATGACAGAGATTATATTGGAGGCGCTAAAGGATACTGGACAAAGAGGAATAATTGACCGAGGTTGGGGAGATCTTGGAAATCGTAAGTTGTTTCTTTTGTGTTTGTGGTATGAACTGAATTGTTTCATGCCCTAATGGAATTGACTTGAATTGATCTACCCCGTCAGAATGGAACAAAATTTATTTGGTTGATACATGTACCTACCAATTCAATGTGGATCCATTGTATTTCATTGAATCATATGATGAAGAGATTTGGTTTGTTCCTTGAACCAAATTTTTAGATAAAAAATAATTTTCACTAACTTGTTGATTGCTGTTCCCACTACATCTGAACATTTTCACTGAGTGATGCGTTTCCCTAACTTTTGTTTTGTAATGATTGCACTCTCAAATGTTTGACATTCTGAAGGGCCTTCTATCAGTTAATTATCAAAACCTTGTACATTAAGTCATATGAGTGTCTAAATTGTCAATGAAATTTTTTTTTTTCGGTTTACAAGAAGTAGACCCATATATCTCTTTCAAATGATTTTGCATCCTGCAGTTACAGAAGTTCCTGACAACATATTTCTCCTGGAGGACTGCCCTCATGATTGGTTGTTTCCTCAGTGCTCTGCTGTGGTGAGTTTTCTATTTTCTAAAATTTACGTGAACTTCTAGAGGTGGATATTTGTGGTTATTGCAACATCATTGTGTAGCAAATTAGGGAATGTATATTCAGAACCAGGATAGATGATAGCATCACCCAGTTTTAGTGGCAGAGGAAGATTTTGTGATAGTGGTGTATAGAGAATTTTGAATATGGGGGAACCTATAAGCCTTGAATAATGACTAAATAACACAAGAAGTTTGTAGCAAACTATAAAGATTTAAACATCAACAAATTAATACTTCTAGGCATGAAACCCGAAAAATGTATCAACTTGACTGTCAAAAATTACTAGTTGAATACTACACACTTGAAAGAAAAACTACTATCAATAATGTTCTAGATATTCTCTCTGCTACACAAATATATTTCGAAGGGCATGTAAACTTATCAAGCTGTTGGGTGCAAGGTGCAAGACTCCAATCTTTGTGAAAAGCAACAATCAGATATACAAGCCGTCATATGACAATTGAGTTTTGATTTTACAGGATTGGGAAGACTGAAAAATAGTCCATCTGCTATGTTTTATTCTATGTTATTTTTATTTAGTTTAATCATCTCCTCTTTTAATGCTGGATTGAGACAAGAAATACGAAGTATGAAGGCATGCCCTCACATTGATCCCTTCCCGTGTTCACTCACTGTTGATGATGTGAAATTGTTTATTAGTACATTGTCCTTTTGAATGTAATATAATTATCCTTGTAAAAACTCAATAACTTAAAGCTTTATTCGCCCGGATCAGGTTCATCATGGTGGAGCTGGAACCACAGCTACCGGACTAAGAGCTGGGGTAATATTATTTTCTGTTTATTTCATTATTCTTCTTGATTGATTCCCTGCTTAGAAACTATTTGACTTGCTGATCTTGTCTAACATCAAAATTTTGAATTACAGTGTCCAACAACAATAGTTCCTTTCTTTGGAGACCAGTTCTTTTGGGGCGATAGAATATACCAGAGAGGGCTGGGACCTGCACCAATACCAATTTATCAGCTTAGTGTTGAAAACCTTTCAAATGCAATAAGATTTATGCTACAGCTAGAGGTAACTTTGCATTAAGAATCACATTTATAATGGGTCATACCAGTCTTCTTTTATCATTGCAGTAACTTATGAATTGATTGTTCAAACGTGCTGGGACTGCTAAATCTGGCTACTTGCACGTTGCTATCATCAGCTAGTGATTATGGCTTTTTTCTGATTATTCACAAGAGAAAAATATAGATATGTGAATAGCTTTAGAAATGGTTAAACAACATTTCGTTAAACATGAGTGGAAGAAGGCTTTTGTTGGTGCATTTTCTGCCTCTTAGCTTGAGAAATCATGGACCTGGGGAGCAGAAAGGAAGAAACATTTATTTATTCTTCACCTTTGCTTATTTTATTTAGCATGTGACTTGAATGTCCTTTTAACTTTTCTTTTTTCATGAACTGAGAAGTGACCTGCAAATCTGAAGAGGTTTTGGTTCTGTTCTGGACTTTGACTCTTTCAGATGAAATCTCGAGCACTGGAGTTGGCAAAATTGATAGAGAATGAAGATGGTGTTGCAGCTGCAGTTGGTGCATTTCATCAGCATTTGCCTCCTGAGATACCTATGCCCACTGCATTGCTAGAAAAAGAAGATGATCCAAACCCTTTGCTGTGGTTCTTCATTCAAATTGGAAATTGGTGCTCCCAGCTTTGTGGTAGTGTGTGAACTTCATAGAGTAACATATAGAGTTTTGTAGCTAGCGTTTTTTATTCTATTTTTCTATTTATTTATTTTTTTCATTTTAGTTAAGCAATTCATTCTTTCATTAGTGCTTTTCGTGTACGGGTCTCATTTCATTCATGGCTCTCATGTACCTGTTTGATTGTTAGAAAGTTAAAAAAAAGGAGGAAAGGTTAACCTATTATTGTAGATTTCTCACAGCATTTGCAATAGTATCATGTTTCTCCCGCCCACGTGTAGGGGTGGCAAAAATGGACGCCATCATGGCAATTCCGACATGAATTTTCAAGTTTGAGTTTAAGGAAATTGATATGATTATTATTTGTGTTGGGTTTGTGTTACTGTTTAATAAGCAAGTGTGTTCGGGCTTAGCTTTGTCAACTCACTGATTCATTTGCAATACTATTAATTATTTGGGTAATTGTGTTGGTTGAATCCATCTAACCGTTGATGACATAATTAAGTATTTTGTTAATCGTATAGGTTTAACCCTTCAATTTATTAACAACATAATTAATTATTTGGTTAATTATGTCTTTTAAGTTTGTTTTAATTTGTTAACTCATATTATGTCGTTTCAATCATCCAATTTGTTTACGATTTATTTTTAAAAAATGGTCTTTTGATTTTGATTTATTTATTTATGGTTTATAAAATTTTTTATAAAAAATAAATTTGACACATTATAAAATAAAAGGCTAGATTTAATTTGATATGATAAAAAAAATTATGAATATATATTTTAATTAATAATAAATATAAAGCTTTATAATTTCATGCATAAAACTTGTATTAAATAATATCAAATAAATTTCTGAATTTGCAATATATATATATATATATATATATCTTTAAAAGTTAGAACAATTACAAATTATAAATTTATAATAAAATATTATTTTTTATTAATTTATTAATTTATTATTCATTATTTTTATATTATTTTAATTTCATAATTTTAACTATTTGTTATTTTTATATAATTATCCTTAAAGCAAATGAGCTCAAATTCAATGGAGATAAATTAAGTTGTTAATAATGTCGAGGTGAATTTAATTGAGCTGGAGGAAGACAGTGAATAGATGAGTTAAAGAAAAATGGTGGAAAACAAAAGAGGAGACAGAGATTTAAATTGTGGGAGATGTTTGTGAAATTGTCACTTGATGCATTTACGGATAGAAAATTACTATGTAAATGCAAATTACGTTGAAAAAATTATTCATTTGTTAAAGCTGTTAAAAAATGCATTTATCGGACAAGTAATATGAATAAACATTTAATCAAATGTCCTAAGTTGCCATCTCTACGTCAAATGCTTATAAACCAAAGCAAATGTTTTATTTCGACACGTGTTTCACAATTTGAATTTAGTGTATGCCGTAATTTGTAATTTATGGCACTTGTCAATCATGATTTTCCCTTTCAAATGTTTTATTTCGACACGTGTTTCACAATTTAAATTTAGTGTATACCGTAATTTATTATTTATGGCGCTTGTCAATCATGATTTTCCCTTTCAATTTGAGTACGACGGCATAAGAAGAATTTTTGAGTATTTGCAACCTAAAGTTTATGATATCCCTAGAAATATTGTCAAAACTGATGTGTTGCATAATTGAGCAATTGTTGAATTTTAACTTACTGTCACCTCGACGTAACGGAGTTTCTTTGGCTGAAAAATTATTGTCATTGTTATCTGAATGAGGTACTGAGAAAAAGATATTCTTAATAATATTGGACAATACATCTTCTATTGATTCTTGAGGAATATGTTACAATCTCAATTGAGAACTATTAAAGCACTTGTGTATAATGAAGATTTCTTTCACATTCATTGTCGTGCTCATATCATCAAATTTGTAGTGTAAATGGGTTGAAAGTAGTAGAAAATGAATTTTATAAATACGTGACAGCGTGAAATATATGAAAGACCCTGTCACAAGTAAGAAAACAAAAGCTTTTGGAATGTGTTAAGCAATTGTCTTTGGAAAATAAGAAAGATCTCACACAAGATGTTCCTATTGATACCTGTTTTTTACTCTCTAGGCGTCAACAAGTGATTTAATTTTTTATAAGAACAAATTTGCTAATGTTAAGTCTCCGAATTTTTTTATCATTTTTGGTTCAGATGCTTGCAATATAAACATAGGTCAGAGGTGCTAACTATCCGACGAAAACTTACTGATGTCTAATTCAGTTTAGAATTTTTTTGTGTATAATCATAATATCGATAAATAAATAAATAATAACAAAAATAAGACTGTAAAATAATAAGAAAAAAATTTTTTCTTGAATGATTTTAATATTACTTTAGTAACGCAATAGTCCTCTAAAGAGTCTCATTTTCCTATATTTAGACATTTTATTTATAGTCTTGTGTATTTTCTTTAAAGGTATAAAAGTCTAATTCCTATAGACTTTGTGAGACTATTTTTCAGTAGAAAAATAAAGTATAGTCTTCTTAAGACTTTTGTTAGATGATGTTTTACTTTTTTCAATAAATCTAGATAGATTAGGCTGATGTGGGCTATTTCTGCTAACATGGAATTGATCTGGCTAATGGAGAATATTATGATCTAACAAAAGTCCTCCAATTTTCAATATCAGCGAGTTTCGAGTATGATGTTGGAAATTATAAAAAGTTTTCAAGTTTTCCTCCTTGCCACTAAATATATGAAAGAATAGTCTCTTTTAGTTTTGTATGAAAGAGTTTACAGCCCTCAAGCCTTTCTTTTCCTCTAGGGCTTAAGTGCAAGTTTATATTGTCAATTGTATATATTTATCCTTTGACAATTGAAATTGTATGAACTTTCTTTCCTACGAGTGTCCTTAGCTAAAAACATGGTCTTCAAAGTATTAAGTTATCCATGGGTACGTTTATAATCAACATGAGTGTCCTCCGATGAAAGCCCAGTCTTCAAATAATTATCCTTCTTATGGATACATTTATAATACCAATTGGTACCTTTGGTAGTTTGTAAACCCAATCTCCTCAGAATAAAAAAACTCATTAATGAGAACTTTTTTCTTCCCCATGGACGCCTTCGGGTTATTATGAATATTTGATATTTATTTTTATTGCCTCAAATTTTATTTTATTGATTAGCTAAGAATACTAAAATGATAAATAATCAAATAAATAATTAAGTAATTCCCTTCAAAATTAATAAATTAACAGTCAAGAATGACTTAGTTAATAATTGAGTATGACTTAATAATAATAAATTAGAAATTTAATCAAGTAATTCCCCTTGAAATTACTTAATTAATGACCGAGAACACAATTATAATTTAACCAAGAAACTTAACCGTGATTCCCCTCAAAATTATGTAATAAACAACCGATGCTACAATAACAATTAAGGAATTTAATCGTGATTCTTCTCGGAATTACTTAATGAATTAATCGAGGCTACAGCAAATCAAGATATTTTAACTAAGAACTTAATAATAAATAATTTTAAATTTAGTTGAGTAATTACTTTATTGTTTCAGTGAGAGAAATTATCATGCCTTCTCAGTAGAGAAGGTGTTGTAATTGGGTACTACCTCTTTTCCTTTTGAGTAAAACCATTATATCTATTCAACAGAGAATGTGCTCTCGGGTACTACCTTTTTCTCCATTGAGTTCACTAAGATCATTCTACCTCTTTGGTAGAGAATATGTTGCTCTTAGGTACTGTCTTTTTTCTCATTGGACGTCTTCTGATGAAAACTCAATCTTCATAATTTTTTTACCATGTGTACATTTTTAATCCCCATGGGGTCCTTGGTGAAGAATGTGTCATCAATCTAGACCTTAAAGAATAATTGGACCCATTTAAGCCTTATAGAATAACCAAGGTCTTGTAGAATAACCAAGGCCATTACGAACTTATAAAATAATCGGGTCTATTATAAATTTGTCATAAACAACAAACACAACATGTAAAGACATAATCAAAATTTATTTTTAGTTTAAAGGCTTACCTCTAATTATTTTTCCAATGGTTGATGTAGGACCAAAATGTCATATTTTAATAATATAAAATCTAAATCATAATTTACTTCTTTGACGTAATGATTGAAATTTTACGTGATATTTACATGAAGTCTTGGTGATTGGAATAAATTTTTTTTCGAATTTAAAATATTAATAACTTGAAAAGTGAGTTAATTTTTATAAGCCAATGGATGTTACATGTGATTAGGCCTATTGAGACAAGAGAGTTTACAAAAAATGGGCTAAATAATTAAACCCATTTAATTAAAGAATTTTGTATTATTTCAATTTCACTTTGGTTTAGAAAGTAGCATGAAAAATAAACCCAATTTAGACATGAAAAATAAGCTTATAACAATGCAAGTATATAGGCCCAATTTGATAAAAATAGCAAGCTCAATTTTAAGCCCACTAAGCCCAAAAATATAATTTACATTTCTCTCGAATTTTCTTTATGTTCCAAGAATAAAAAATCATGTAAAAAAAAGAAAACAAAAGAAAATGGGAGAGATGAGAGGAGTTACGGGAAAGGAAGAGAGGGGAGAAGAGAGACAACAAGAGAGAGGAAATAAGAAAGACGGCAAGAGAGGGGAGAAGAGAAGAGAAGAGAAGAGAAGAGAAGAGAAGAGAAGAGAAGAGAGGAAGAGAACAAAAATTCGCAAAGATCTCTTGGCCAAAGAGCGTTTGTATCTAACGTAATGCATTTATCAACGTGGACGGCAGGAATAGCTAATTAGCTTTCACACGATAGTGGAACCTGTGAAAAGAATAATTTGTTTCAGATTTTCTGCTATAATAAGTTAGTTGTTCATTTGATGCGTATATATATTGTGTATTGCTGACATTGTATTGATATAGAATTGTGGAATGTTGTAGGCTGAAGTGGAAATTTTATGATTTTATAGCTTGTGTGTAATTTGAATGAAGAGCTTAATTTAAATTTAAATGATGATGATAATTTAAAGGTTAATTTGAATTTTCAGAAGAAATAGAGAGAGTGCATTGATTTGAATTTGGTTGTGAATGGAGAAATTGAAAGAATGAGAAATTGCCGTGAAGAAGAGAGAGAGAGCAAAAGAAAGAAAATAGTAGGCATCACATGTTCGATGAAATATCTGAACGAGATATGGAAATGCAAACGAAGAAGAAGGAAAGGAAGGTAAATTTTAATCTCTAACCTTTTCTAAAAATTAGATTTATGTTCTTTTAATGATGATAAATGGAAGTTTCAAGTTATATAACTTGATTGTTTGTGGAAAATGGTTGACAATACATGATTTGGGAGTACATATGGAAGTGAATGCTACATGTATACATGTATGACTATGTAGGATGTTAAAATGATGTGTTTAGTGAATAATGTGTTGAGTAATTTTGGAAAATAGTAATAGTAAATGTTATTGATATAAGGCAAAGCTTAATTCGTATATAGATGGCAGTGAAATTTTGAAATGTAAATGGTCATATGTTGGGTTACAAGACATGATGAAAGTGGATTGTAGACATGTATGAAAATAGGTAAATGAGTAAATTATTGAAAGTGCTAAATGATTATACATGGCAGACAATATTGTGTGCATGTAGAAAAGTAAAAAATTTAAGTAATAATAAGGCATGAGAATGATGATTAAGTTGTAGAATTAAATTGGATAGGCATGGGGCTAGAAAATCGACAAGACATGAGCAGTTTCTGCTTACTAGAATCTTGACCTAAACTTAGAATTTATTTATAAAATGAATTATAGATCTCCAATTAATGAACCGTAAAATTTTAAAAAAATTAAACACAATTACAAATAATATAGTAAAAAATTATAATTTTTCATGAAACAACAAGTTCCCAATAAATTTTAGAATTTGTAGCCTTATGTTGCATTTTGGTTTGCAAAAAATGCTGAGCAGCATATAGAACACCTACAACAAAATAGTATTTCTGACATCGGTTTTTAGCGCCGTAAAATTATATGAAGACTAGACACATAAAGGAATAATATATCCAAAAGTTAGATTGTTTCATATAAGAATGAATTCAGAGCAAAGGTTGGAAGTCGATTACCCTGTTCGGCACTTCACGCTATTCCGTGTCTGCGTAGTGTGTACTAAATTAGTTATAACTCGAACATTATGAATCAAAATGAGAATCTGTAAAGGGCTATAGAAACTATACATGACAAGAATTGACATAATTAAAAATTAGATTTTTTTTGTTAAGAAACAAATTTCTAAAAAATTTAGAAAATCCATTGTCCTGTCGCAAAATTGGGTTGGAACAATGTCTATTCATTTAAGTATAACTTGAGTTATAGAAGTCTAAATGAAGTACCATAAAAATTCATGTAAATTAAACTTATAGAGGATAAACTTATTAAAAATTTGGCTTAAAATTCATTACCAATTTGTCCTAGCAAAAGTGCGAAGCCACCCATGTCGTATATAGATATTGCTTAAACTAACAGAGATGAAAATTGTGATTTTCTAAATTAGTTAATAGGGGTTTCAAGACATTTCAATTTATAATTGAGGATTATTATTGGATATAATATATTTATTTATTCATATAGCAAGTGCATGATATTATGAGTTTTAATGGGAGAAAATGTATTTGTAGATCATGAACTGAACCAACCATCAATGGTATCGCGATTCAGGTTAGACGAGCGTAAACCAGTGAGTGAATTTTTATGTATTTTTCATTCTTTTACACTATTATAAAACTTATTGTTTTATGCATTAAAAAATAGCTTTTATTGTTATGGATTTAGAATAAATGTTATATGGATTTCTAAAATTACGAACATTTTAAAATGTTTGAGTATGTTTACATTCCATGAAGATTTATATGGGGTTATGTTGAATTCACGATGTAAGATATGAATTTTGAAAATAATCTTGAATACCCATTTTTGAATTTTACAAAATCGTTTGGTTTATGGTTTCAGTATATGATAAGCGATTTGTTTCAAAACATGATTTTGAAACGTTCATTTCTAAAGAGATTTTATCCTACAGGGCTAGAGGTCACCTTGCGGGTCAGAGATTGCCTTACGGGGACAGAGGTTTGCCTTATAGGGCCAGAAGTTTGCCTTACAGGGCCAGAAGTTTGCCTTACAG
>JAXCLQ010000002.1:12919072-12948386 GCA_035584115.1 Cedrela odorata
AATCTATTTAATGGCTTTTTAAATTAGGGTTTAAAAAGTCAAAATATGAAACTTATATAAACTCTGGTTTTTGTCATAAAACGTATGTGAGTGTGAATGATAATTTTCTTCAAGAGTTGAGAGAAAATTATATTAGCCAAAAACTCTATTATTTGTCTCTTTTCAAGAACTAGCATTCTTAAAAAAAAACTCTACATAATTAAGATTTAGAGAAATCTTAAAATCTTTCTTCTCTACCTTGTGTGGATTATCATTATAGGTCACACACTTGGGTGGTTAAGTGTTTGCATAGTTTCTGTATTTGAACCGTAACTTTTGGTTCCGATATCGAATTAATGCAATTTAAGAAGATCTAAAAAGTAAACTTGAGGATCTACAACTTTTTATTTAACAAAAAAATCTAGATTTAGACGTTTTAAAGGTCTAAACAGCATTCCAAGTTACAGTTCTGCAAAAAATCCGAAAAGTGTTAATCTAATCCTATTGGTGGTGAAGATCTAAGGTAAGATCTTAATCCAATTTTTTATTTTGTTAATATTATAAAGTATGTTAAAATAGCATGATCTTGGCATGGAAATTAATGAATGTTTAATTAATCAGATTAATTAAAGTAATTTTTAATTTTCGCTGCGTATAATATACATAATTCCCAACAGGCCCCACTACATATAGAAAAATGGAAACACAGTAGAACCTGCTCCTTATCAGCGAGCAAAATGTCGGTTGTAACATGTGGGCATTCCAAGAATTCCATTAACTTTATAGAGAGCTCTTCCTAAAACCATGAACCAACCCAATTAGAACAACAAATCAAATAAATTTTGAATATTTTCTTCATGAAAGGGAGGATAGGGAAGGAGACAGAGTGTGATTGATAAACAGCAATGGTGGCTCCATTTTTTTTTTTTTTGTCAGATTTTCCCAATTTGTTAAGGCTTATGTGACATAATTTTGAATATTTTCTTCATGAAAGGGAAAATGCAGTATCAAGTTATGGTTAGGGGGGAAACCAGAACGCCGATTGCAGAGTAGAGCGGCTTAGAGAGAGTTTGATTTTGTGGGAAGAGACGGTGTTTTACTATATGTTTTGTAAAATAGGTAAAACAATTTTAAATTGTTTTATGATTTTACGTTGTAACTGTTTAATTTGTATGTTGTCTTTTATGAATTTAATTTTAATAAAATGATAAAGGATGTGTTTTACGTTAGAATTTGTAAAACGAAAATGATAACAATAGCTCGAAAATAAGAAACAACGAATCCTAGGTTAGGCTGCCAGACGTCACCTTCTAGATTGTGAAGATATAGTTCATACATGGGATGACAACTATATTCTTAAACAAGATCATGGGTATGTGTTTGATCAATTAAAATAATAATAATAAAATATTATAAATCTACTGCATTGTTTAAAGTATAAAAATTAAAGTATTTAGTAAATATTTATTTTATTTAATAATTAACATTTATGAGTCATTTATGCATTTATATTTGATAATTAATCATTTTATTTAAGTACAAATGTAAAAATATCACTCAATTTACTGTTTAAGTGGTGAAAATAGGCAAATCAATCCCAGCAAAAATTGTGAATTGTGGATTGTATATTTCCTTCAAATTAACAAAGTGACGGTAGAATTGATCCATTCTAGATTATAAAATATGATCCATTCATAATTGGAATAATTAAATTCTAAAATTTAGGCAGTGCCAATAAACTTCAATAAAATACAGTTATGATTTGAAAATATACTTATTACAATATTTAAATATATATTTATTTTTATTTAATAATTAATATTTATCACTTATTCAAACATTGATACAAGACATTTAATGATTTATTTAATTGCTATTGTGATTTGAAAGTCATAGCACAACATTACTAAATAAAACATAAGTCTAGTAATTTAAAGAGCAATATAACATGATATTTTACAAATAATAATACTATATTTATAAAATTGAGATTGTAAAATTTACATCCCAACAAACATTTCACATTTAACATGGCACTACTAATTAATCATGTGTTGCTAATTATTTATTATATTATATTTATATAGTAATTTAATAAATATAATACACATCACGTTAATTAAAATATAAATTTTTATATTTAATAAATAAAATAAAATTATGAGATATATAATAATTATGATAATATTAATAATAACAATTTTCTTATTATGGATGAAAAACTTTTGACAACATTAAATAAGTAATATTTTAATAATTAAAATTAAAATTCATTATTGCTTAAGGTTTGATACAATACCTAGTTTGTATTGTAAATTTAATCATACTCCATAATATGTAAAAATTGAAATAATTCTTAATTCCTTGTGAATATTCCTATTTAAAATCTTTATGTTGTTATTTATAATAAATAAATAAAGCTTAGCTTATTAGTTATTACTAATCGCTTGGAAACTGTGTTTCAAAATCCTAGCCAGGCCAACAAATACAGCCATTTGTCCAAAAGATTTCATTTCTTGCATGTTCTTTGTACACCTCAAATTTCAAACTGTACTAGCTTCCCACAACTTTTCATTTTTATTTTCACTAGTGTTTATATATATATGTTGTATTGAAAATGTTTAAAATTTGTAATAAAATATGCGTGTTGTAATTTCATTGGTGTGGATTCCAACACGAGGGTGATGTTTTCACCTAAACATTAATGTAAAATATCAATTAAATTTTTTATAAAATATTTATTGTGCCCCTTATTTTTTTTTTATAATTAAGGTTGTATATTGGTTTTAAAGTATAATAAGAAAAGTTTAAGAAAACTTATTGTGAGAGAAAATTTATCTTTTCTTCATTTCTCTCTTATATTTATATATGAGCTAATAATTTATTTACAATATGATATCAACACAATCTATTTATGCAAAGTAAATATTTTTATGTTATATTATTCTTATACTATTATATTATTTACTTTTATGCAACTATTTTTATGAGTATACTCTTTGGTTGTCATTATATAGAATCTTCCACACTAGAAAATAAAAATAAGATATTACATATATTTTATTATTATTATTATTATTGTAACCTGAAATTTGCAAAAAAAAAAAAAAAAAGAGATGATTAGAACTTGAAGTTCTAAGATATGAATGGAGAATGTTTGTATTATGTTCTTTACTTTTTATATGTGAAAATAATTAATCATATCTATCTATTTTCTAATATTTATTTGTTATATTTCATTTTGATCCTTGTACTTTAGTTTAATTATTGTTAAGTTTAAAAATTTAAAATAGTCACATAATTTAGACATGAAGTTTTGAAATTCAATTTCTAACTAGTACATGAAGTTATGATGAGCAAATCTAAAATCAACACCTTAAGTTAAAATAATTTCAAATTAGCACCTGAAGTTTTGAAAATAATTTCAAAGTTAGAACCTAAAGTTTTAAATATTAATCCTTAGAGTATAATCCAAAATTTTAACCTTACAAATTATATATAAACTTGAAGTTTTGAATATGTTACACCTTGACCCTGAGATCTACCTATGACAATCGTTATAGACCCTCTTGATATACTTTTTTATGTCCAGAATGTGTCAAAAGAGCTTGTAAAGATTTCCTGTCAATAACCCAAAACCTTAAAACAATTTTTATATAAAATAATTCCCATCCATAGAATTATCAATATCAAAGAATTGATCTCTATAATCAATTTATTCACAACATAATTGATTTAATATAAATATCGATTCAAAAAAATCATTAAACTTAGGGGTTAAACAATAAAATAAATCCTTATGGAAATATTTAATTAAAATACAAATATTTACTTATATTTTAAAAATTACATATTCAGTGGACTTCAGTTACAAATGTGAATCAAGAGTAAAAAACCTACCAAGAGCATCGTAAGCTCTCTACATCTATCATAAGCCTAGCAAGCACTAGCGCTCATAACCTGAAAGTTGTGATTGTGAGGAGTAAATATATAACTATACTCAATGAGTAAATACATATAAACATATATAAATATAAACACACGCATTTCCAAATACTAAGATATTGGGATTTGATTAGCTTTATGCTCGAAAATACATATATACATTTTCATTTACAACACATGAATGTAAAATATATTATAGGTCTGTATTTAATTTTAAACATAAAAAATAAGTTGGCTATACTTTCTCGATCGCTACTTTAGCCAAGGTAACGTCGAAAACCATCAGTAAAGATTTTTCATGTATAAAATCAGATGCAATTGATATTTATAAAATTGAAATTGTGTATTATTCTTTATAAATCATTTATTTCTTATAAAATATGCAATTGAAAAGCAACGCTCTTTTCACTGATGTTGACTCGAGTAATCACTTAGTGATAGAGTGATTGTCCTCGATATCTGTCAAATTCATGAGATCCCTATAAAAACCGCTAAGACTTTTCATAAGGTCTCTATATAACTGCGCATCCATGCACCGGCACACAATGGACTTACCATGACTTAACTTTTTTTATATAGCCCCACTGCTACTCTATTCACCTATGCGACCTCTCATAGGTTTGTTCATAGGCTACCTCCCCGTATATACAGTTAATAACCTGGCTCATTGGCTAATAAACAATAATTGGCCTTATTGGCCTCATCGCCAATATACATACATTAAAACATTTTATTTTCAAATCAATAGTGTAACCATGTAAATCAAAACCTGGCCTCCCCGACCATTACATTTTCAAACAATGTTCGCAAACATAAAATCCAAATTTGGCCTCTCCGGCCATTACATGTATGTATAAATTTACTCATAACAAATGAGAGAGTACGCACTCCCACTATATATCCTCGTGCCTACTCGGTGCTTTACTCGGGTTCTTAGCACCTAATATCACACACGCATATATTTATAAATTCCACGATTTTCAATTTATTTAAATACAATGCATTAAATGCATGGTTCTTAGAAAACATGTCTAAATGTTCGTAGTTGACTAATGAGTCATTTATTCGATTTCCAACAAATGAAATCCCATGGCCATTAATGTTCCATATTTTACATTTTCATCTATAACGAAATGTATACATATATTCCAAGTATTAACCAACACATATGTAATCCTTATATACTTCCAAGTATCCCAAATTATCAAACGAATCTAAATTTCATACGCGAAATCAAATTAAATCTTGAATGAACAGTAATCCTAGATTCTAACATGCTCAAACTCTTAAAAATTACACTTATAATGGTTTAATAGGCTTACCTCTAGCTTGTAGAAATCCTTAAAACTTCGAATCTCCATTTAATAGGTAAAAGCTCTAAATTGTTCGCGAAAATCTAATTTTCTCATTTGTTTCTGCTTGCTATTTCAGGGCTCACATTAGTACCAAATTGATGAGAGTGTGTTGGGTATTTATTGGGCAATATATATTTGCGAGATTAAGCTAAAGGTTTGGAAGTTTGGCCCAAAACTGTGAGAGAGAGAGAAAAAGAATATGTATTTTAGAAAGAGAAGGAGAATGAACGAATGAGAAGCATGAAATTGATTTTCCTCTCATAGATATTATATAAATGAGTAAAAAAACTAAATTACCCTTGAAAATTCGCCTAAATTTGTGTTTTATCGACTAAAAGGGTCGACACTTTTTGCCAAAATATCGATACTTTTCATTAAAAATGTCAACACTTCCTTAGTGATCGATCTTTTGAAGGCAGTATGTTCGAAATTGGGTCCTAAGCAAAAGTGTCCATACTTGTGTCCCATATGTCAATGCTTTAGTAAATAGAATATTCAAAATTATTTTCGATCAAAAGTGTCGACACTTCCCTCTCATGTATTGACACTTTTGGCAAAAGTGTTGATACTTTTGTGCCCCGCATCGATATTTTCCTAAAATCTTATTCTGAAATGATACTGGACCCTAGTGTCGACACTCTTCCCTCAGGTATCGACCTCTTTGCCCAGTATCGACCTATTTTCTTTAGAGTGTCGACACTTTCCATGAAAGTGTTGACCTTTTCCTCCACAGTGTCGATACTCATTGCATAATTTCCAATTTTTCTTACTAAAACTTAAAATAAATTTTTTTCCTAAGAGCTCTACCCCCTAAATCCCACAAGGGCGCTGCCCCTTGACCCTACTTATTAACCGGCTAGTGAGATTATTGAATACGTCAGCATATGGCATTACTCGAAAACCAAATATGTGCTAAATCTGACTTATTCATTTAAATCCTCATACCATGAGTTAGCTTAATTCACCTAAGCTTCAATTGTGTGTCAACTAACCATATATATGCATGCGCGAACATGATTGTTGCTTATTGACCGTATTATCCTTATGTTTAAAAAACAAGTTTTAACAGAATATGTTCATATATTTTTAAAACTTAGGGTTCTGAATATCAACTAATATATTAGAACATAAAATTCTAAGTTTACAAATATTATAAACCTGAAATTTTAAGTATATTTATATACTTGCATTATCTTTTCATAATTTTGAGATGTTAAAATGGATTATCAATGCCATGAATTTGGAAGCCATCATCCAAAAATGAAAAACAAATATCTCTGCAGAATAAAAATAGAAAGTTATGGTTTTTCCTATGTGTTCATTTAAACTTGATTATGACCACTAAAGGAATATATTCTATCTAAAGCAAAGTTATGAAATACTCTACAAAATTATGAGATTACAAAACTATTATTGAATATAACTCAACTGTATTTATAATTATCTCATAGTTGAAATTGTGTGGTGAAAACATCATTGAAGAGAATATACTAGAAAATACATTCTCTATTTCTATACTACTAATGTGGTACTAATACAATAATTTTATAAGCATAAATTTAAAATTATTTAAAATTATTTTAACGTCTTTTGCTTACTATATAATCATGTTTATTCATTTGTTTAAGCATTTCAAGAAGTGAGTATAAACTAGCATTCCCAAAAATGGATATAAATGAATATGTTCAAAATGGTGAAAAAGACACATTATTGCCTATGCAATGATCATAAATAATAAAACACAAAAATATTCATAACCACTAGAAGTGGAATTTAAAGGCATGACAATCGTTGTCATCACTGTGGTATAAAATAACATTGATCACATACTTGTTGTACGTTAAAACATCTCATATAGCTTTATTCGATACCTATGAAAGTGTAGAGAAAGAACAATGATACAAATTTTATTAATAATGAAAATATGATACCTCATTTTTATTAATCTTTAATAAAAGAAAAAGTAGTTGATCATAATTACAATTTAACTATACATCTTCTACATATATTATTCATCTTAACTCGTTTTATTATTATGCCAAATATATTTTATATTTTATGTTTTACTAATCACTAATGTGAAGTTTTTTTTCAATCAAAGGGTATTGATAAAATTAATTATCTCTCTTGGAAAAGAAAGTTAGGGATATATGTCTAGTTGATAGTGTAACTACACACACTATTCTTCAAGATAAGAAATATTTTTTAAAGCTCACAAACATTGAAACTATGGTAAATATCATATTAGATTCTATAGACTTGATTGAAGGCTCTGAAAGAGTCATAATCTTGTTAGCAAGTGAAACTAGATTATATATTCATAATATTTTATATTCAATTAGATCTAGAATAAATTTTCAAAATGGATATTTTATAAAGACTTTAAATAAGAATAATTTAGAGTATCTATGCATTACTTCTAATGTCTCAGGCAACAAATACATATTAGAAAAGCTTCTGGCTTTATAATCTAGGTTATATTGTACAATTATAAATACAACTGAGAGCTACGCAGTAATAAGCAAGAAGTTTATTATGTAACACCCCATACTCAGAGATATTATCGGCATGTGATATATCCCTACCATCACCTTAAGCCTCATTATTTATCTGCATGAATGTAAAAAAATATGAAACCCCGATAGTAAGTTAAACAATGTATAAATGCCTAAGAATAGTATACCCTATCATGAAATAAAAATAAAAGTAAGACATTTTATATTTTACATTCTTTAACACAATACTATTAATGCTAAAATTTCAAACAATCACTTCAAATGTCAAACCTATCTATAATACAAATGATTCTTCCTACATGATGGACTCATAATACCTTAGTGATTATAGTTGTACCCCTTGTTTCCTATTTGTGTCTCTACTGTACCGAATTCTATCCTTTTTTTTCTAACTACTTGTCAAACCTACAATACTGAAAGGTGAGGGAGGTGAGTTTTAAGGACCCAATGAGTGGATGAAATTTAAAATAAGAAAAATGTGATTGAGGATTAAGAGTATATAATTTAAATTATATACATCACACAATTATTTAAAATTCTAAAATTTAAACAATTCACTAAAAATCACATAAGTAGTATAACAAATTTTTATTCCAGAGGGAAGTTTTACTCATTACGGTTCATCCCTTTTTGGCTCAGTCTTAGAGGAAAGCCTCACCCATATTAGTCCAATCCTCTAAACTTTATTATAGAGGAAAGTCTCGCCTATATTGGTCCAACCCTCTAGCCTTTATTATAGAGGGAAATCTTACCTACATTGGTTTATCCTTCTAGACTTTATTTTAGAAGAAAACCTCACCCATATCGGTCCAATTCTCTGAACTTTATTAAAGAAGGAAGCCTCACCCACATTGATCTATCCCTTTAGACTCATGTAATCTAGTCGTACATAGACGCACTCACACTAAGCATTTTCACTAACCAGATCTCAACATACAGTCCACAAAATATATTTCACAAATAAATACAATTTAACTTATCATACATCAATTCATCCACATAAACATTCAAAACATTTTCTAAATTTACTTTTTCTCCACCGTATTTATAATTATTTCAATATAAAAGAGTCATAAACACTGAATTTGTAAATAATTTAACTATTCAATTCACTTTTCATAATATTGACTTTTCAAATATTTATCCAAACTATATTTCAGAAAATATACCATAAAATATTCATTTTAATAAATTTTTCGAAAACATTCATAAATCAAATATTTTGTATAAATAATATTTTGAAAATAAAATATCCACTCACTAGTTTGCGCTTAACTGTTTTCAACTTGTAGCCTCGCTGATGATCGATTATCTACAATTACATATCATTTTGTTAAAATTCATAATCTAATGTATTTGTTGTATTAACGAATAAATATACCATATTCATCAATCATCCTTAGTTAAAAGTTGCTATGTTTTGAACTTCTGTTATCTAATTTGAAAATCACAATTTCCATCTTACTTATCCTATGAAATGTCTATCCATGACAGAGGTAACTTCATCTTCTTTGCTATGATTAATTGGCCAAGAATTATAAGTCAAATTTTTAATATATTTATCCCTTATACATCTAAATTACATGGCTTTCTATGTTTCATTTGAATTTCTATATCCTAACTTATACTTAATTGAACGAACATTGTTCCAACCAAGTTTCGTAACAGGGCAATAAACTTCTCTAATTTTTTGGGAATTAGTTCCTAGAAAGAAAAATCTAATTTTTTTACTATGTTATTCTCTATTTTGTCTAGTTTTTGTAGCCTGTTACGGATCTTGATTCCAATTTCTAATGTTCAAGTTATAATTAATTTACTATACACTGCACAGATACAGGACAATGTGAAGTGTCGAAATAGGGCACCTATTTCTGAAATTTATTGCAATTTCGTTCCTACATAAAAAAATTCTAATTTTTTGATATATTATTCTTTTATATGTTTACTTTCTATAGAATTTTACGGCGCTAAAAACTGATGTTGAGAACACTATTTTGTTTTGAGTTTTTTATACGCTGCTTAGTATTTTTAGTAAACTAAAATGCAACACAATATAGCCACTTCTAAAATTTATTGGGGAGTCGTCATTTCACGAAAAATTCTAATTTTTAACTAGGTTATTTGCAATTATGTCTAGTTTCCTTAAAATCTTACAGCTTATTATTTTGAAGTTCATAATTCAGTTTATTAGCAAAATACTGACCCTAAGTTAGAATTTCCCAGTAGGTAGAATACTAGCCAATACCAAATAGTTATACATGTATATTACATTCATGCATAATCTTTAACCAAAATTTTTACCACGTGTATAAGTCATTTACTGCCATGTATATGTCGCTACTACTACTAACTTTTTAAAACAAACAATTACATATAAAACTTATAAGTTCATCACAACCATCAATCCTCTAAGAAAATTATTTTACTACTATAATCATTTAGATCAAATCCAATTAATCCTGTGTATAACAAGTTAAAGACTAAGGAGAAAGCCTTAAAGTTCTATAAAAGGTCAGAAATATAAATGTTCACACGTAATTTTATAGTTCATTGAATAAATCAAATGGGTAATGGCAACATGAATAGAGACTACAACTTGCATCAAGAATGAAGGTATATTTAGAATTCTCTCAATCAACTACTATTAGCCATCCCTAGTCTCTAACCCCATGTGAGATAAGTTGCATCAACAGAGAATACTACTATTTCATTAATTTCAATTTGTCTCTATAACAACTCTGTTTCCTTATTGATAAAATTAGAAACTAGTATTTTGTTCATGAAAACACAATTTACATTCAATTGATAGCCTTTGATGATGAACTTGTTACTTCAATTTGCATTAACTTCATTCCCTCATTTTACAGTACGTTTTCAAACCAATAATTGGTTCACTTAATCAATGACAACTGTCACAATTTCATACAGACGGCCACCATCTAGGCTATAATTACTAAGAGAACTTGGTACTTAGCACAGGCAATAAAGATTTACTACTAATATTACATTGTTGTTTATATTAATTCTTACATTTTTCCCAGCGTAAGTCAACACAATTTCATTCATCATGAGCAACAATTCTCAAGTTTAAAATACTTCATATGCACAAATTACAAATAAAAGCAACCATATGTAAGCAGAATTTACGGAGCACAAGTCCCAGCCTGACAATTTTTCATACACAGAAGCTTTTCGTATCCTCTCCTTTTCTACCAATCTTATCTCTTCCTCTCTTCCACTGTTTCCTTTTCTCTTCTCTCTTTTGTTTTCACGAAATTTGCTCCCACTTCAACTTTTCCTCCATTTTGGCAACGTATTCTTTTCTTTCTTCTTCTCTCCCTTCATGCTCGGCAATTTTCTTCTCCCTTGCTTCTTTCACTTTCGGCAAACTCTCTCTCTCTCTTCCTTTCTTCCCGCAGCTTTCTTCATCTTTCTTATGTTTTCTATTTTCTTTTTAACTCATTATTAAATCTAGTTTAATGGAGAAAATTATATAAAGCAAGACTTTAATTTACCTTGATTTTTTTTAATTTCTCCAATAATCATGATTTTTTTCTAGAAACATAAAAGAAGAAATCAGAGGTGGCCGGCCATGTGTACTAATTAATAGGCTTGATTTGATTTGGTTAATTTCATTAAAGCCTAAATCATCTTATCAAATGGCCCTCTAAACTTTAAAAACCTTGCACTTTAGTCACCCATATCTTTTATTAATTACCATAGAAAATTTTTCAAGTTACTATACATGCGTAACCTTGATTAATTTTTTTCTCACAACCTATGT
This sequence comes from Cedrela odorata, assembly GCA_035584115.1. Taxonomy (NCBI): domain Eukaryota; kingdom Viridiplantae; phylum Streptophyta; class Magnoliopsida; order Sapindales; family Meliaceae; genus Cedrela; species Cedrela odorata. Next base: position 12,930,652 of record JAXCLQ010000002.1, read on the forward strand.
TGAAAGCTTGTCATTAATAAAAAATTTAATAATTTGATTTATATTGAAATTTCGGGTTATACATATTAATCCAAAAATGTTGATGTTATGACATAACAGTTTTGATTACCCATGATCTACAATAATACATAGAATCATTGAGAATTCTCATGGACATCCATTAAAGAACTAAAAGATTCTATTGTCCAAAAATAACATTTGTACTACTTGCTTATAAGGAAAACTGGTGGTTAGACCATCCCTTTATAAAATTAGCTTTGAATCATCATCATTCTTACAGAGATCAAGAAGACATTTGTGAGACTAGTTGGTTAAACAGATGCTGGCTATTTTTTTGATCCTCACAAAGATCGTTTACCGACATGATATGTTTTTACTTACAATAATACAACAATTTCATGGCGATTTACAAAGCAAACTTTCGTTACTACCTCTTTTAATCACTATGAGATTCTTGTGCTAAATAAAGCAAGCAGAGAATATATATGGTTGTAATCCATTATCTATTATATCCAGAGTACATGCAATCTATCTTCTACTATAAATATTCCAAAAACAATATAATAGGATAATGTCGCTTGTATTGCTCAAGTTAAAACAATAAAGAAGACCAAATCAAACATATATCACCTAAGTTCTTTTATACTCAAGAGTTTCAGCAGACCCAATAAATTAATGTCAAACATATACGTTCATCTGATAATGTTTCTGATCTATTCACTAAAACTTTATCTGCATCAACTTTTGAAAAATTAGTATATAGCATTGACATGCGTCGACTCTACAAATTGACAGATTAATATTTGTCATATTGAGGGAGAGAATTTCATCAGGGGCAATATATTATATTACAAAAGAAGAACTATAGGAATATTTGGATAAATGTGCACTGTACTCTTTTCCCTTTCGTCCAAGTTTTATCCCACAAGGTTTTATTGATAACGTTTTTAATAAAGCAGTATTACACATGTCCGCATAACTAAAAGCATTGAAATTCAAGGAGGAGTGTTGTAATTTCATTGGTGGATTTCACGACTAATGTATTAACCGCCTCAACAAAAATAGGTTGTATATTCATTTGAAAGTAAAATAAGAAAAATTTAAGAAAATTTATTGAGCTTCTCTCTGAGAAAATTATTATCTTCTTCATTTCTCTTTTATATTTATACATGAGCTAATAGTCTATTTACAATAATGTGTAATTTATGATGATATTTGTAAGTAGTAATGTTAAACATTTACTTGATTTTTTTGTATTAGAAGAAGTTAAAACTTATAATAAAAATAGCAAACTTATTATGTTATAATTAATTATTTTGACAAACATTTAATATATATATATATATATTTATTTTTAAAATAAGAATTCATAATTTATGACATAAAAAATTTGTGTTTAACCAAATAAAACATGTATTTATAATATAAAAAATATTATAAATTATACAATGAATAAGAATTTTCAAGTATGAATATCTAAACATTTTTAATATTTGGACTGAAATTTTCTAGCTAAAAAATTGTTATAGAAAATGTCAATTCCAATGTTAATGATAAAACTTTTTGTATTAATAATTGAGTATTTTTTTTTTCCTTTTACCAAATTTTTATACAGAAATATTACCAATCAAACTTAAATAAAAAATTTGAAAGTAAAAATTAAATAAATAAACAGGGGTGGCAATTTAGTTCATGACACACGATTACATTATACGAGTTTGATATAAATAAATGGGTTTGGGTTGAGAAAAAGTGACACAAATAATAAATAGGTCAAATTTGTGTCACTCATTTAATAAATTGATTATATTTGTATTTAAAATTTTGATTTGTCAATTCATTTAAGACATAATTAATTAAACAAATATTCATATGGTATTAATTCTTTTATGACAAGAATTTATTTAAAGACTCATTTAAAAATAATATATTATTATTATTATATTTATAAAAAAATTTAGTCAAAAGATATTTTTATAGTTTAAATGAAAATTTAAAACACTAATTTTGTTTCAAAGAAAATATTTTGTTTTGTTTACATTTAAAAACAAACACAATTATCATCGGCTTTTGAAAAATTAAATTTAGTTTTATATTGAAGTTAATGAAATCAAATTCGTGTCTTATAGTATTAAATGATTTAATCGTATTTAATTATATCATGTTTATTCGTATAATAAGATTGAATATAACACATTTAATTAAACATATCTAATTGTTCCATGTCATGTTATAATACAAATATGATTAATTTATTATTTATATTATGTCATCAATTTAATAAACAAATTGTATTCATGATTAGAATCCTAACACAAATAGTAAAGAAATCAAATTTGTATTGAATTAAAATTTTATTATACCCACAAACGACACGACTCAATACTCTTAAAAAATAATATATATATATATATATAACATTAAAAATAATAATTTTTGCATTTCTAAGTTAAAATGAATGCTCATTCATAACAATAGCATGAAATAATTAATAGAATTTATCTCACAATTGCAATTATCACTACAGAATCGTAGCTTGACCCGTAATCCGTAAAGCACCAATCTTTTTTTGTTGCTTTGAGACCTGCTATGCTATCATTATTCACTAACGTTCCCTTCTGCTTCCGCACCGAAACCCTTATAAAATTTACATTTCTGCGTGAAATATTTTATAATTTTCATTGTTTCAATTTAAATTTTATATTTTCTTCCTGGGTTTACAGTCTAAAACAGTTCTTATTTCCTTCAGTTTCCTGAACTTTCTCTCAGACAGCCAAAGTCAAACTCGAAGCAGTTATCAAGTTTCTTGCGAAGTGGGTGATGGTTTTTGGCTATTGTTGTAAGCAATTTCTGATGGAGTTATTGTTTATTTATTTATTGCACGTTGAATTGGTCATCTTCTGTTTGTTGAAATGCTTTTTGTTACCTACCTATAATTTGTAATGCCCTGCGAGCTCTTTGCTTTCATATTTTGAGCCCGTTTACGTGTTAATATTGAACGTTTAACTACATAATCTTTTTGCTCCACCTACCGTTCTACGCGTGAGTGATTGACTGGCGGGTATGTTTGTTTTTCTTTCTGCTTGACTGGGTTAAGTATACTTTTAGTGTTTAAAAAGTTGATGATTCCAATATGCTTTTAGACTTTGACGTGCGCATTTTGCCTCAATCTAGAAATTCTTATTCTTGTTGTTTGAGGTGTTCGGAGTTCTGGGTTTTTACTTCTTGATTAAGGATTTTTTTTGGCATTTTTAAGCTCTTGTTTTTGGTGAATTCTAATAGTGGTAGTTGTTGCTGAAGGGTTTTGTCCTACATTAGTTTTAAAATTGTGAGTCTACTATGTTTTAGTGTTTGATTTGGTGGATTTGGATATGGAGAATTGATGGCTGGTAGTTTACTTGTTGGTTCTGTTGCCTCTCAATTTGAGTTCTGAAATTTGGTGATTTGAGCATTTGAGATTTGTGGATTATTCTCATAGGGTTTTAGAGTTTTAGGTTTGGATTAGTACTAGATTACATTTTTTTTACATTTTCAGCCATAATTGTTGTTAATTTCAGAAATTTGAGTGCTGAAAACTGAAACTTTGGCGACTTGTACTTGTGATTTTGGTTGGGTTTAGTTGTTGAAGTTGTGCATTTGATGAAATGGGAAGTAATGGGTTTGATCATCCATTAAGAGATTCAGTCAAGGAGGAAGGTGTCAGCAGGAGCAAGACACTGAACAAGGACTTGGAGCAAACTGATGGTACTGATGAATCAATTAAAGTGGAATTTAAGTCTTCAGAGGAATACATTGCACGTGCTTTTCGGAAGGCAGAAAATCAGAAGGCAAATTCATTTGAGCAGTCATCGGTTCTGGAGATTTCTTCACCTCAGCAAAGTTAGTACCCAACAATCTTGTTTTGTATTTTCTTCTGTTCATCTGTATGCTTTTTGTGCTTATGATTGACATTGCTAAACCTTCTAAGTAAAACTTCACAACAATTTTTTTTCATTATGATGGGAAACAAATTACCAACAATTAGTTAAATTTTGGTATCACAATGGATGCATGGGTTTTAATTCTTGCCTTAAATGATTTCCACTAAAGAGGACTTAAGACTTAATTACTGAACTATATAGTATAATCTGGGTTGCCCATCTGGATTCTGTGGTTTTGTGATAGGCAGTTGAATTGAAACCTAGTTCGTTATTTACATCTCTTGTAGAAAGTATAATTGTATAAACAATGTTTTGTTATTTTAGTTTACAAGCTTAAGGTCTGAACTCCAGAGCTAGATAATTGATGAGTGTTATCATTTTCTTCTTCTAAAAAGTTTATTAATATGTTCACTGATGCCAAAGCATCTGCTATTGAAGGCTTCGATCGTTGCACCACTGCACCTCTTGGCGCTCGCAGAAATTCGTTAATTGATGACAATGAGATCAGATATTCAAGGTCAATGATAGAGAAGAAGATGATGCCGAGGCATGACCTGAAGTTAGATAGATTGTCAGAGCGTGAAAAGGTAGATAACACATCACATGCATGTGACAAGTTTTTCTGCTCTGGCCTGGTCATCCGAGCATGAAAAGGTAGAGAACAGAATCACATGCACGTGGCTGCTAGTTTTCATGTGCTATTGTCTAATTATATATGTTCAAGGACATCATAAATGCCACAAAATATTAACTTGTTCACTTTACATTGCAAACACACATCTGGTTTATTTGTCTAACTGTATACTCAGCACATGAATGCTTTCTGCTGATTTCTTTGGAGGGAAAGAAATAGCCCTTATATTAGATCATCTTATACCAATTTAATCCCTAGTGTTCGAGCAGGAGTGTTGAGATTATTAATTTATCGATATCGTTAATTTGTTATTTAACTCTTGGGACAACTGTGGCTACTTGATGTCTGGTTCTTCCCTTTATCATGAACTGTTTAACTAGCTCTATCACGTTTTGGACCATCTGTTCTGGTCTTTTGGTTAAACAACCATCCCTTTATGATCTTTATTGAGGAAGAGATAACTAATGTTTATCCTTTTTAGCTTGCTCTCAATGTCTATATCTGTTTCCAAATTATCTTTTCTTCTATTGTTCATAATTTCTTCTTATTTTTTCCCCTCAGAAAAAGCTGATTGTGGAACTAGTCAGGATCCAAAATGACGGGACTGTAGAAGTTGATTTAGATAAAAGTGCGCCTGTAGCTTCAGAGTTATTGGAGTTTCAACCTGTTGAAGGGCCACCTATCATTTTTGATGACATCAGTTTTTCTGAATCCAAACGATCAATACCAAGATTGAAAATTGCCATACTTGTTGTTGGAACAAGAGGAGATGTACAGCCATTTCTGGCTATGGCCAAGAGACTTCAGGCATGTTTGACATTATTCATTTTTTAACTTGGTGCACAGTTTGTTATAGTATTTCTTTCTTAAGTAACTAGTTACTATCATCCCGTTTTTGTAATTTTGCTTTTGGTATAATCATATTGCTTTTTGTCAGAGGTTAGGTTCAGCTTTTTTTTTTTTTAAATTTATTTTATTCATAAACGCTTTTGAAGGTTACATATGAAGACTTCTATGTTATTTGAAAGAATTGATCCACGTATATGTATGTGTACATATATTTGCTTCAACGATATGCATATCTTAGTGGATCTTTAACTATATAATTTGTAGGAGAGAAGACCTAGGTAATTACTTATTTGCAGTAACAGTATGTGTGCATAATTTGTTGTAAAAAATGTTTTCGGTGTGTTTTTTGCAGGAGTTTGGTCATCGTGTCAGGTTGGCAACCCATGCTAACTTCAAGACTTTTGTAAGGTCAGCTGGTGTAGACTTCTTTCCTTTGGGTGGTGATCCTCGGGTTTTGGCAGGATGTAAGAGGTCCCTTATGTGGGATTTTTTGTTTTAATGTTAAATTGTAATATACTTTTGTATTTGGTGGTTACTCTGTTTGTGGATCACTTCACTGGATCCTTCTTGCTTATTGTTCTTTTTGAGTTAACTCTCTTGTAACTTTTGTTTAAGATATGGCAAGGAATAAAGGTCTGATCCCCTCTGGACCAGGAGAAATAGCAATACAAAGAAAGCAGTTAAAGGCCATTATAGAATCTCTTCTTCCAGCATGCACTGATCCGGATTTGGAAACTGGTGTGCCTTTTAGAGCTGAGGCAATCATTGCAAATCCTCCTGCTTATGGTAGGTCCATAGGAATGGTTTGCTTTAATTTTTTTGTTAATTTTTTACAAGAAAACAATTACTTATAGTATATAATTTTGAAGTTTGAATCGTCCCTTGGGCTGCTGAATATGCATTGTAGATGAGGTCTGCTTAGGTTGGATGTGTGGGCAAATTTTTTTATCCATCTGAAACCATTTTGAAGTTTGAAGTCCTTGGGCATCCTGCATCATGACATGTTTTTGGATCTTGACGTCAGTTACTAAGTACACATTTGAGAATATTTAGTTTAAGACCTTCAATGCAAGTTTAAGTTTTTATGGAATTGAAATCAGGAAAGAGAACTGATTCTATATCCATAGCTTATGTTTATTCGTGGTGTGGGATCTCTTTAACCTACCATGAAGATAACATGTTAATACTTGTTTGTGAGAGGGAGAAATTATGCAATAAGTATATGGAGCCAAAAGAGGAACAATTTAAAAAAAAAAAAAAAAACGAACACAATGAGAGCAGCATATAGAATGCATCTTAAAATTATGAGAAATCATTGGAAAGTTATCTTTCTTCCCCAGTTGTTTACGAGTTAATATATTCTTTTCAGTGGTTTCTTTATGTGGCTCTAGAAGTATATATGAATTTTCCAGAATTAGTAATTCATGATACCATTTATGAATTTTCAATTTTTAATTTTTATCTGACTCATCTCATTTGGTAAGAGTTTTTTTTTTTTTTATTTGTTGCATTATTGATGTGTTTTTCTGAATTGTAGAACATTACATTTTAACATCTGCTTTGCATTGCAGGGCATGCACATGTAGCTGAAGCTCTTGGTACACCCATTCACATATTCTTCACAATGCCATGGACGTGAGTTTTGACTATCCTTGCTTGTTAATATGTGTTTTTCATTGCTTTCTTAAAGCTTAGAGCATTCGGTTGTAAATGTCCAACATTTCGAGCTTGTTAAATATTTAAATGATAAGATAATAGCAGAGCTTAAATACTATTGTTGGCCCCTTATCTATTAGCTTAATCTTCTGGGTTGAGTGCTGACTTAACATGGCTTTAGAGCTAGTTTGACCAAGAGACCTTCTGTTGATTTTAAATCTTCCCAGATGATTGCATGTGTATTTGTATCAACATTAGTACCTACTTTATTTGTTTTTGCTTGGACATATCCATATGACAAGCCCGTTGATAAAAATCTAGTCTTGCTCTTGAAGGGACCTTTTAGAGCTTAAAACATATTGTTGGGCTCTTACTATCAGCTTGAGCTTTTGGGTTGAGGGATAAATTAAGAAATACTGTTGAAAAACTTCTTTCTGGTTTGAAATTCTGTAACATTATTGGCTAAAATTTGGTCTAGGTTAAAATTATTGGAGCATAATGTCACTTCTTTATACAAGTTATATCATTGGCACATGATGCATGCATGATATAGTTGAGGAATATATTTGCTAATGATTTTCCTTTTCAAGTAATTTAAATTGGCATTCTGCATCAAGAACAATGAGATGGGTACATGTTACATATGGCAACCTTTATGAAAGGAAATTCCAACACCAGGGGGAGGAGAGATTTGCTGAAAAATATGACATGCATAAAGCCTCGAGCTGCATTGCTGAATTTTTATTTTGTGACTGACATGAAACTGAAAATGCAACAGAGCAATTTTGAAGTTTAAAATTACATAATGCAGTTATAAACCATTTTTACCAGGTTTGTAGAAGCACACTCCTTTTTATATGAATTGTAAATCTGGTTGTGATGCATACCGGATTCATGGAGGAAGTATATTTTATACGTTTTTAATTTTAAAAATTTCAAATGGGCAGTGTCAAAGAAATGAAATGGGTGTAAGTTGGATGTGGAAACCTCTAATAGAAGGAACTGCAAGGCCGGAAAGGGAGAGTGGGGGTTTCAGATAAAATAACTGACATGCATAAAGTGATAAGTATAATGTTTTGATATGGCCAAATAAAATGGGTGAGAAATAGAAGCAGAGTTTCTGTGCTATGTTAGCAGGATAATTTTTTTAATTTTTCGACTAACATGAATCTGAATATGCATGAGATTGGTTATTAATTACATCTTGCTGTCTTTATATTCTGGTTTATGTCAAAGTACAACTTTATTTGAGATTCCCTACTTACTTCTATTCTCAATAGGCAGGCCAACTTATGAATTTCCACATCCACTGGCACGTGTACCCCAAAGTGCTGGATATTGGGTATGCTCTTAACTGAGGGCACTCCAATTTTCGCTATTTTTATTTTATGAATGTTAAATTGTTCCACTTTGTTGGTTATGCCTTCTTACTTATCATTGACAAATTTGCCTCTTCTGTCTTGTACTTGCTGAATCCAGCTTTCATATATAATTGTGGATTTGCTGATATGGTGGGGCATAAGGGGGTATATTAACGACTTCAGGAAAAGGAAGTTGAAGCTTCCTCCTATAGCATACTTCAGTACATACCATGGATCAATATCTCATTTGCCAACAGGCTATATGTGGAGTCCCCATCTTGTGCCAAAGCCAAGTGGTAGGTTGTTATTGTGATGTGTCAATATTATACTGTGCAGATTTCAAACTTATTTGATATGCCTTTTCTAATTGATGGCTAAATTTATTATTTATCTTCACCTCATTCGGCTGAGGTATATTACATAAATGTTAATCAACATCTTAATCACATGCATGTTGGGTGACACTGTTCAGTCAGTTAATGGTTTGATGAGTATCCTGTAATCATATAGTATGGAAATTCATAACATGTTGTTTGTCTTTCCACACCTTTTGTTTAAGTAGCATAGTAGATTTATGGTGATTTAGGATGCTATATTTACCTCCAGGCTCTTTATACAGGAAATTGAATTCTTCACCAATATGTCCCCCTACCTTATATCAATTAGTCTTTTTGAATTCTGACACGAGTCTTGCTTCCCATCTCAGGTCTAGTTTAACAAGGTTCTAGCCTCGCAGCAGAATTTAATCCTATCCAAATTGCAGTCTAGTTTCTTTGAACATAAGATTGCTTCCTTGTTAACACTTATTATAACTTTCCTCTTAGTCCATTTGTTCAGCATTGGTTCTGTCAAAGCAGGGTCTTGTGAAGGCTGATTGGAAATACTAGATTGCACCATCCTGTTGCCACTAATAGACAGCACCGTGACACCTTTGATGGAGCAACATTGTCACCTTTATTCAAAATTATCCTTTAGCTTAAAATAAACTCATATGAAAGAAGTGTTTAGAAAAGCTTAATATGGTAATTTAATTGGTCAAATAATCGCAAGATTCATTTTCAGTGACCATTTTAATTGGTAAATAGATACTTAGAGAAGCCTATTCCCATCTTTGCTCATACATGTACATGTTTATCTTCTTATCACTTCTTCCCCTCTATTCCATATAAATCTCACTTTTATAAAGTGTGCTTCTTTTTCCGGTATGAATAAAAGTGAAATAGAAAGACAAAAGCAGTGTTATTGAAGGGTAAGACATATTGTACATGCCTAATGGTTGAAGTGTACTTTTGGAACTAAATAGCAGTGTATGACCATCACCATATACAAGAAGACCTGCATGCATGCATTTATGTAAATATGTTTGCGGTTCTCCAATAATTCTGTTGCGTTGATGTTGTTACTACCGTTGCTATTTTGCTTCTCCAAACATGTTTGTGTTATCTGGACCATTTAGTTTAATGTAGTCATGAGAATTGACAATCTTAATGAATTTAGTTAGTATCATTCTCTACATCTTCTTTTGACAAAAGCATTATAGGTTTCACTATGCTCCAAAAGTTGCACGTCTTCATTTACTGTCAACTTCATATCTTCTCAGAATTTTCTCCTTGCAATATGTATCTGTAATATCTGTTGATTTACTAAGCTTCTACCTATCTTGGTCTTTCTAATATCCTATTAAATGACAATGCAAATATATATATGCCTTCTATAAAACAGATTGGATGGATTTGATTACATTTAACTACTTTGCAGATTGGGGCCCTTTAGTTGATGTCGTTGGATATTGTTTCTTAAACCTTGGGTCGAAATATCAACCACAGGAATACTTTGTTCGGTGGATTAAAAAAGGACCACAACCTATATATTTTGGGTTTGGGAGCATGGTATGTAATCTGCTAAAACTCTTGTTGAAATGATTTATAGTGCAATGTGTTGCATTTATCATGTTTTCTTATGGTTCTTTTTCGTTGGTAGAACTGCATTTGATGATTTAGTAGGAGAGTTTCCAGTCAGTAATTTGACTCAATAGACCCTTTTTAGATGAAATAATGAGAATTGCACCCTGCTCTGTAATCCTTTAAATTGTGGTCCCTTTTGCTAATGGAGATTGCTGCAGTATTCTTATTCGCAACAAAGAAGTGCTAGCCAAAAAACTCTGGTACCACTAGAATCTCACTGGATAAGAGAAAAAAAAACTGGAAAACCAGTATAAATAATGAACACTATAATAGATGAGGAAGTCGGTAGAACAACTCTAGAAATTTGATAAGGCATGTAATATAATAGAAATGTAGAGTACTGATAAGTTAGGATGCATAAAAAAAAGCAAACCTCATTTAAAATAATGAATTATAAAACAAAAAAGAAAACTGTCTCCATAAGAAAATCAAAATTTGATCGTGTGTTGATCTCAGTATCGCTACACGCTGCGTCACCTGGAGAGGGATAATGCTTCTCACATTGGAATTAGAATTCTCATCTTTGTTGTCGTTACTGAGGATAGTCTATTATTTACTGATTCATCCATGTATTAAGCATTTAATAACTACATATCACATCTAACTTATCATCCTGTTTACAAATTTTTTAAATGTGGAGCATGTTAAATCCATTGTAATTTTGATTCCATGTAAATCTTACAAAAAAAAAAACATTATTCTAGATGAGTTAAATGGATAGGCTATTTTTTTTCAATAAATATTATTTTGTTAAATTTTTTGTTGCCTCTGGCCCCCTCTTAAGATAATTTTCTGGTTTTGCCATTGCTGATGGCATCTGATGTTTGTTTAGTAATACTTTATGTTTCTATTGATTTTTGTGTGAACTTTTTAGTGATGATTCAGTTCGTAGGCTATATGATGTTTTTTCTCTTCGTGAATGTTAGTATTGAAATATGCCTTTGTTACTTATCAAGCCTCTCGAAGATCCCAAGAAAACTACAGAGATTATATTGGAGGCCCTGAAGGATACTGGACAAAGAGGAATAATTGACCGAGGTTGGGGAGATCTAGGAAATCGTAAGTTGTTTCCGTTATGTTTGCTGTACGAAATGAATTGTTTCAAGACCAACCATAGCGGAATTGACTTTGATTGACCTAACCCATCAGAAAGGAACGAAATTCATTTGATTGATACATGTACCTAGCAATTTGACATAGATCTGCAATATTTCATTGAAGAATTTGATTAAGAGATTCAGTTTGTCCCCTGAGCCAAATTTTTAGATTTTTTTTTTTTTTTGATAACTTGTTGATCCCCATTCCCACCAAATTTGAGCATTTTCACCAATGAGTAATGTGTTTCCCTTTTGTTTTGTAATGATTGAACTATCAAATGTTGACATTTTCAAGAGCCTTCTAACAGTAATTACTAAAACCTTGTACATTATGTCATAAGAGTGTCTAAAAGGTCAATGAAATTTTTGCTTCTGTTTTACAAGAAATAGAGAACTGGGTAATATCTCTTACGAGTGATTTTGCATCCTGCAGTTACAGAAGTTCCTGAAAATATATTCCTTCTGGAGGATTGCCCTCATGATTGGTTGTTTCCTCAATGCTCTGCCGTGGTGAGTTTTTTTTTTTTTCTCTCTTTTAAAGTTTGAGAATTTCTGGATGTGGATATTTGTGGTTATTGCAAGTGTAGCAAATTAAGAAATGTTTATTCAGAACTAGGATGGCTGATAGGATCACCCAGTTTTAGTAGGGAAGATTTGTGGCTGGGGTGCGTATACGAGGGAACCTATAAGTATTGCATAATGACAAAATAACATAAGAATTCAGTAGCAAACTATACTGATGTAAAAAAAATAATACTTCTGGACATGAAACCCAAAAAATGTATCATCTTTACTGTCGAAATTACTAGTTGAATATAACATACTTAAGTAAAACCTATGTCAATAAAGTTCTATATGTTCTTTATCTACTAACACATAATTTTTCAAAGAGTATATAAACTTATCGAGCTGTCGAGTGGAAGGTGCAAGACTCCAATTTTTGTGAAAAGCAACAATTAGATATACAAGCCGTGACAATTGAGTTTTGATTTTACTTGGTGTTGGGGTTAGTGTTAGTGATGTAAAAATTGAAGAACAGTCCATCTGCTATGTTTTTATTCTATATTACCTTTTTTTTAAAAAACATCTCGCCTTTTAATGCCGGATTGAGACAAGAAAACTAAAGTATGAAAGCATGGCTAGCACTGATGCCTCCCTGTGTTAGCTCATTCATGATGATGTGGAATTGTTTATTTGTGCATTATCCTTTTCATATGCTTGTAAAACCTTAATAACTTAAAGCCATATTGGTTCGGATATGCAGGTTCATCATGGTGGAGCGGGGACTGCCGCTACCGGACTAAGAGCTGGGGTAATATGCTTTTCTGTTTGTGTTGCATTATTCTTGTTGACTGCAATCCATAATGTTATGATTGTAGTTTATATGACTCATTCCCTGTTTAGAAACTATTTGACTGTCTGGTCTTTTCTAATGTCAAAATTATGAATTACAGTGCCCAACAACCATAGTTCCTTTCTTTGGAGATCAGTTCTTTTGGGGCGATAGAATACACCAGAGAGAGCTGGGACCTGCACCAATACCAATTTATCAGCTTAGCATTGAAAACCTTTCAAATGCTATAAGATTCATGCTACAGCCAGAGGTAATTTATCATTAATTATCACACTTATGAAGATTGAATGATACCAATCTTCATTTAGCGTTGCAGTAATGCATGAATTGATGGTGCAAACTTGCTGGGACTACTACATCGTGCACATCACTATCATCACCTAGTGATTATGGCTTTTTTCTGATTATTCACGAGAAAAAATACAGATATCTAAAAACCTTAGGAATATTTTGGCAACATTTCATTAAACATGTGGAAGAAGGTTTTTGTTGGTGGATTTCCTGCTTTTCAGTTTGAGAAATCATGAACCTGGGGAGTAGAAAGGAAGAAATGTTAATTTATTTTGTATCTTTGCTTATTTTATTTAGCATGTTGCATGAATGTCCTTTTATATTTCTTCAGCTGCTCGAAGCCTTTATGTTTATTTTACTTCCATTGTAGTTTAACTTTTCTTTTTCATGAATTGAGAAGTGATGCCCCACATATGCTGCCAATCTAAAGAACTTTTGGTTCTGTTCTGGACTCTGTCTCTTTCAGGTGAAATCTCGAGCAATGGAGTTGGCAAAATTGATAGAGAATGAAGATGGTGTTGCAGCTGCAGTTGATGCATTTCATCGGCATTTACCTTCTAAGATACCAATTCCCGCTGCATTGCCAGAAAAAGAAGATGATCCAAACCCTTTGCAGTGGTTCTTCATTCAAATTGGAAATTGGTGCTCCCAGCTCTGTGATAGTGCGTAAACTTAATAGAGCAACGTATGGAGTTTTATAGCTAGTGTTTTTTGTTCTATTTTCTTTTTTTCATTTAATTTAAATCATTTTAGTTAAGCAATTCATTCTTTCATTCGTGGTTTTCCTGTACTGGTCTCATTTCATTCATGGCTCTCATGTACCTGTTTGATAATTAGGTGAGGAAAAAAAGGTTAACATATCAGTGTAGATTTCTCACAGCATTTGCAATAATATCATGTTTCTCCTGCCTCTGTGTGTATAATGATAAAATCAAAGATAAAAGTATTAACAAATTCTATTTATGTGCCATTCCTTTTCTCATGTCTCCTCTTATTTGATATTGTTAGCTGTTACTTGCACTGCATGTACAACCGGAGTTCTATCAGAAGTTTATACAAGTACTATTATATTGTCGGATATTTACGCTCATATTAGAGAGTAGTAGTACTACTACTACTACTATAAGTACTATTATAGATTCCATTCTCCAATAGAGGAAGGAATCAATCGGCCTAGTAGCAAGTATATAATGCAGCGACCACGTCAGTATACAAAGTACAAAGCTACTTAAATAATATGCATATATATGACATGCTACTAGAATGGCAAGATTTGCACCCTATATTCAATGTACCAAATCATTTCTTGTAAAGTTTGATCTCTCCACCTTGATTCCATGTAACAGCTGGAATTAACAGAAGCAACATAAACACCACATTTGAAACACAAGTCTCCTTGTCCCTGATCATTCACCACAAACTTCTTTCCTCCATCAATGAAAACTGTTATCTTCCCTTCTCCCACATCATGAATCACATTCACTCTGAACCATTTTTCATACAGATCAGTTGCCACCAAGTTATACTTGTAGTACCTCAAATTGCCCTCAAATTGCCAAATCTCGGATGAGTAGTCGTATCCCTGGGCCTGAAACAGAACAAGTTCGGATCATCAGAAAATCTTAATTCTTTTTCCACTTAAGTACGAAGGGGTGTGTACCTTAATGCGCACTTCTGAGCGTGGCCTGGTGGTGCTGCTACGCCTGAAGGGTTTGTCGTGGTTGAACAAAACTTCGTATTCCATCTTTGTAAGGGTTTGTCATTTGATAATGGAACTTAGTCAGTAGGATCAGCAGCAAAAGTTTGATGACATTTCAAACAACATACAAGAAGCAGGAACAGAAAGCTGTAGTTGTAAGAAGGATTCATTGTCATTTTTCTGGAAAGATAATTGTTGATATATCAAAAATTGCTTCCGTGAATTCTGTGTACCAGCAACAATCTTTTCTCCTCTTTTGTCTTTTAACTTGCAACCATAATCAATGGTTATAGGGTAAAAAATCAGTTGCCCGACGAAAACCCTTCAATATATAAGTTAAGATTTTACTTTATAAAATTTTAAGAAAGATTCTCAGTAAAGTTGATAATATTATTTTTTTTCTCAGGTTTTGTCCCTTTACCTGGTTGCCACTGATCCTTTTTATAAATGTTATCATCTCTTTAATATGATAGAATATTGAAATCGGACAACTAGAATCTTCCTGTACGAGAATCGTAGAGATTTTATAAACTAAATATCGATTTTTAGTAGGATTATATCCTCAGGATTATTATTATGTTAGAAACATATTTTGGTAAGAATCCTTATTTTAGAAGGATCTAAGAATGTACGGAAAGGAGATGAATCATTTATTAATACATAACTATGGCGAGGTCTCGACAATCTCTACTTGAGAATCGTTATTCATGATAAAACCAAATGTCGTCTTTTCGAGACCGAGACTTAGACCTTTGTGGACCACGTATATTCCGAGACCTTATAAAAGACCTTTGTTGACCAAATATTTCGAGACCTTATAAACTATGGCCGAAGTCTTGCTGGAGCATTCTTTAGGTTAAGATTCGATCCGAGTCTCCTAACTACTTTGAGCGGTATCGACTCCTATCACTTGAACAGTTTTTCTCTAGTAGAGGTCGGTCTTGAAATACCATCCATCTCTGTCTGCCTGTAAAACTATCTCGCGCCTTTATCTTCATGAACTTTATGCATTCTGGACTATATCCAACAGTAATTAAGCTGTAAAGTTATTTACCACCCAATATCCTGGAAAGCTATTTATAATCAGATTTTAAGTGGTGTTTTCCACGTACAGACAATATTGAGTTCTGAAATTTTACTTCTATGAATGTTGTTTTGTCCAATATATGACTTCGTTGGATCAGTAAATCCACAGTTCCATTCTCAACAAGAAGACTATTAAAAATTTGTTGTCCTTCTTTGTCATATAGCATGATAGTAATTCAGAAAATTTGATAATTAGCTTGTCTTAATCTTAGCTTACCATTTACGCTAAAGTTCTCAAAATGAGAGCAATTTGTGAACAAATATCTACACAGCTTTAGAACAAAACTTGAGTCAGAAAATTCACATAATAGTTGCTTGATTGGTACCAAATTCCCCTTCTGATAATTTTGACACCAATACAAAACCTAAGCTTCACCATTGCTGCACAAGTGGCATAAAAAAACAAATAAATACCACGTCGTTACTTGAAAATAATACATGCCATGACGAAGCATAATTAGACATGTCAACCTCACACTTAATTAGTTAACTCAGTGCCAACGTGGGTATTCTCTATTTGAAAGTAGGTTGGATTTCTGACTTCAACGTCAAAGAGTTTACACGGGTGACCTCCATTGGCAAGTATGGGTGCGTCAATCTTGCAATTGTGCTATTGTAATTCTTAGAAGGTCATTTTTAGAGAAAGATTACAAACATTACCAACATAATTTATTTTTCTTTGTATTATTAAGTATTTTGTGATGTCTTTACATATACATAGTACTTCAAATGCTGTACTAAACATTTTATCCATGACTTGGAGTGTATTCTCATTATAATCTAAATCGTATTTATCGACTAAGATTTTGATATTTATACAAGTATTCGTATACCAAAATTTTGACGTCAATAACCATCGAATCTGAATTTTGGGTGGGTTTTTGCTATTTGAAATTCAGAGCTTTTTGGCTTGATAATACCATTGAACAACCTCTTTTGTTAAGCTTTTGCTCTTGATTTTTTTTTTCTACAAAAATTTAGTGTAGGCCTATTCTTCTGACTAGCTAGCAGTCATCAATGGATTGCTTAAAATATAAAATTTTGTTTCTGTCTGTTTGTTGACATTCATCATCACTTGCTTCCCCTATTGCAATCACATTTATGTTCAATGATTTTGGATTTTGCTGCTCGTTCTTTCTCTAACTAACCCCAATTTTCTAAATTTAATCTGCTTCTGTTCTTTTCCTACATGCAAACCCGTGAACCATGATGTTGCCAACTTCTCATGTAAACTATTGTATGATTTGTGAAGCCTGAGATTGTTTTCTTCATTTTATAAGGGTCTCAATGTCGATAGACGTTTCCCCAGTTTGATAATCTTGTCCAAACTATGTCTTAAATAAATTTTTGGAATCATTTATAATGTTACGAGATTGATTCCACATCAAACTTTACATGTCCTGAGGTGGGGTTGGTAGCTATGTTCCTCTGATGTTTTCTAGTTATTGTTTGGTATATATATATGGAATCTAATGGAGGGAATAAAATAATTAACAATTTAAATGTTAATGTTTAGTAAGTTAGTTATTTTATTGGTTACTTAATAAGAGATTTGAGATTCTAAATTAGATTATTTTTTAAAAGAACGGAACATTAAAATTGAATCAAATCCAACCGGTTTTATTTTTAATAAAAATTTTGGATCTTTTTATTATTTTTTAAAAATAAATTTAAAATTTTAATACATCACTAAAAAAGGTGTACTTGTGTCATAATTTTTAATTTATAAAAATTAATTTTTTTGATTCAGTTTCCAATTTCAATTTTAAAACTAAAAATTGAATTCCACTCTTTGATTTTTTACACAAAAAAAAAAAAAAAAAA